>JASZXT010000145.1:0-49011 GCA_035521555.1 Lecanoromycetidae sp. Uapishka_2
AGGCTATAGAGAGGATTATTGGCGGAAGTGGTGTTTGGATGAAGAGGTGATATTAAACGTAAGGTAATGGATGGTGTAAACAGGATCAAATGGCTTGCACTCGACAAAAGTTATTCTAGGTCGATTGTCGTCATGACCGAAATCCGCTAAATTTGCTAAATTCTACACTTCTACAATTGTTCCCCTTCTTTTCATAGTCTAATAACGCTCCTCTCTCCTTCCAGTATGGCTTGAACAGATGGTCGCCTCGTAGGGTGTGATGTGGGAAGAGAAGGTTGGAGTCGATATTGCAGACTCGCAGCTTCTTCGTAGACTTTCCGTCAGCCTCTGCAAGCTCGCTGGTTCTATGCCGTCTACATGTAAGAGAGAATTGCGGTCTATCGAGGAAGGTAGCTGGCTATCAAAACCAATGCAGCGGACAGTAGCAGCCACACCAAAGGCACTCAAACCAACCAGCCATGCCCAGCCGGCTACAATCCCCACACGAAGGAAAGTGGACAATTGGCAAAACGCCTGTCCGTCCGCTTGTCAAACCGCTGTCGATCAAGGCGAGAAATTCGTGGAAGAGGAATAGCATCTTTCCAGGGCTTTTCAGATGGCTGGAGTAGATACTGTCGCCACTTCTTGGAACATTCTCGACAACAAGGCTGTCGATGTTGCGGAAGGTTTCTACTGGGGACTTAGTGCTGGAACTGGTGCTTTCGACGTGAGAAGATGTGCAAGTTCTTTACACGTCACGATTAACGGGCAACGAGACCGTGGCTCGAGCCCGTACGTCTAGGGTAAGTATGCGCATGTGAGTGCTGGGAAATTCACCATCCCGGCCTGAGCCAGCCCACCAATTCGATGACCGCAGAGCTGATACAACGTACGAATTGGTTATGCACCGCTTCTCAAGAACTCTGTATAGCAAATCTTGGTCGTACTCTGAAATCGTGAAAACACTGATGAAGAGAAAGCAAATGGGATCCTGGTGACAAGCGCTTCGCCATAATGAGAGACCGCACGCCTATGGAGATGAATTGAGCTATACCATCGTCGAGGGAGACTCGTTACGCCTGCTGGCGATGCTGATTAATTGTCCATTGACCCGACCTTGAATCTGTCATTGAATATCTGGAGATGTAATGCGCTGTGCAAAAAGAAACCTTAGATAATACAAATAGAGCTCACTGTACGTATTCCCAGAGCGAGGCCCAACCGTTGCTCAACGGTTTATTCTCTTATAAGCTAATTATCCTTACATTTGTGCAACTTTGTGCTGCAAAACATTACCTTCACCCAAGTCTAGATACAACAAGATGGTTTCAGTGACGCTCCGTGGGATCGTCATAATCACCACGTTCAAATCTTGACCCCAGAGATGACGCTCAATCTCTGCTTTCCTCTCCGCGGAGCTCAACAGCTCCGCCTATACTGGATATGATACTGATCACATCGAGTCCGCCCGGTCACAATCACCTAGTTCTGTTCTCTAGTAACCCCAGGATCCTGCCTAGGATGTGCAAGGAACCTATCATTAATGTTGACCTTTTAGCTTGATTATCTAGAGACTGGTTGATGACGATAAGTCAGCTGTAGTGAAGCCCGTGAGTGTAGACTCCTAGTATTTGCAGGATAGTGTTAACTCCTAAGTGGGTATTCAAATCTGAGATGGCTCGCTGGCTGAATGGATCCTCGCGATACCATCGATCTTTCCACTCAATCATAAGAGCAATGGCCGCGACCGTTCAGCAGACCAGCACGTATCGTATGACCCCTCACTTGATGCTGGGGCTTGCTAGCAAAGCCTGGGCTTTCGCTTTGATTTTCTGGGATCGATGTTTCTTCCTCCCCTCACAGGCAGTACCATGTGAATTATGCTGATTATTGCAGGATGTTTATGTGCAAATTGACACGCTATTGTGCAATGGCGTCTTGGTAACCTAGGGAAGACGGGAACCATGGCCGCTAATCTTGCTCCGTGGAGGACGATCGTAAAGAAAGGCCTTATCTGGAAGAAGCATGTTCGCCTTCGCATTGTCAAATTGTCGTCTGGTCCGTGGATGATACGATTGTATCGACACAGGTATTGCCATCTTCACAGCTGCTTGAGGTATTTGTGGCAGCTCTTTGTTCAGATTTACTCGATAGTGCGATGAATGGTAGGATGATGTACTCCTCTTCGAGGAGGTCTTCGAAGTTTTGAAAGATCTGGTCGAGGATGTTTTAGAAGATCTTTTGGCTGTAAAATCTTTCGTGATTCTTCTCCTAGAATCGAAAAGAGCGCCGAAACTTGTATGAGTGGAGGCCTGTGTTGCCGGGCTCGATAAAGACCTGCTTTGGCTCGTGTCGCTAGCTGGAGACCGCTCGGCGAAATCAATCTCAATATACCTGTCGGAGCCAGATGGTCCATGCTCATCCAGCGGTTGGCGCATGCCGTTCCCATGGCTCGAAATGCGACGTCCATCAGGCTGTTGTTTTACGTCTCTACCAGAGCCAGATAGGCTGTATTCATCTAGGAGTTCACAGATTTCGTTGCCAGAGCCAGACGGATGGCTTTGATCAAAAAGCTCTTCTACTTCTTTACCGGAACCAGACGGCTTCTTCTCATCCAGAAGTTCATACAACGCATTGCCAGGCTCAGCCTGATCCATCCCGTCGTGAAGTTCGTCAACTTTCTGGCCAGAGCCCGACGGGCTGTTAACATCTAAGAGCTCGACCTGAAACTTATTGTGAAGTTCTTGAGGATGACCATGGTCCCAACGAATGCTACTATGCCCGATCTCTTGTATAGAGACAAACGAGAGTGCCCTTTTCTCATGTGATTCGTCAGGTATTTGCAATTCGTTGTCTATGATTTGGACTCTCCTTCGCCTCGACCGCTTCCAAAACACCAGGAACGCCAGACCAGATAAGACGACAAGAACGGCGAGGATTGCTCCGATACTGATACCGGCGATGCTCCCTTTGCTAAGGTGGTTTCCAGAGTTCTGCGTATTCGTAGCATTCCATGGGATTGGAATAATATCCGGCGGTCCAGTATTGTTGAAAAGGGCCTGGGCCACAGTAAAGTTGTTGTTGTCATAGTCCGTGATCACATATCTAAAAAGACACTTATGAGTCCAAGTCAATCAATGCTCATACGAGGTCACTTACGCCTCCTGCAGGAATACTCGGCCTAAGGTAAGCTGGCTATCGCTAGCCGCACGTCTGATCGGAAAGTATGAGGCATTCTGAGACGTTAGTGGTGGTGTTACGGTAAGATCGAAAGCACTGTAGGGGAGGCTGATATCGACCGTAGGCGTGCTCAATTTATCAGCTCCAATTTTGAATGTGAATTGCGGGTTCAAGAGCAGTAGCTCTTGGTGGAGTGCGTCATCGATCAAATATAAATTCATAGTTTGGTTATAAATCAAACCCAGATTAGACTCGAACATCTCGCAGGCCGGGATTGGAAGGTAAATGTATGGGAGAGTAGAGTCGATGAACGTTAAGATCGGCGAGGATAACAGAGTCGAAGAAGACCCATTGGCGAATGTGGACGTGATGGATTGAAGTCCGACCACAAGGTCACGCATGGCGTCCCCCGCAAGACCAAAAGACAGATTGCTCGGCGTATATCTGGAAAGATCAGAACCCCCCAGTGTCAAGCTACCAAAAACGCCTGTTGATCCTGAAGAAATCTCAGCATCTGCAAAGCCTGTAGAGCAGCTCGGATACACGTACGATAGCGCGCTCCAGCAGTATAAGCCCACGATAAACTCGGAATTAGATTCATCTTTCTCAACGTTGTGAGAGAGCTGTCGCGAGGAGTTGTCAAGTTGTCCAGATACATCGGCTGTCGTGACATCCCGAAAATGCCATTGTAATAATGACTGGTCTCAATGCCAGCAATGATCTGATTTGGTAAGGGTTGGCCCCCTGTAGCGTTGTTCATACCCAATGACAGAGTATCAGTCCCATAGTAGCCGCTCTCGTTGCGACCGAGATTCTGCTCAAGGTCAAGGAGATGTGGTCCAAGATTACCCCAAGAGCTTGACTGGTTAAAATTGAACAGACCACCTCGAGCATCGCTGCAGAATGATGTAGGAGGATCGCAGCCACCGGGAACGACGACCCATGTTGCTGAAGCTGCCGTTGATGGTAGTACTCGCAGCAGCTGCTCCGGCGTACCGACCCGCAGATCGAACGAGGACCAATTTCCATCGACGCCGTCCCTGTTGGAGCGCCTTAGTCAGTGCTTTCTACGACAAAAGATAGAATTGAACAGAAATGCGTGCATACCAGTATTGAGAAGGCGACCAAGAGATAGGTGCTGGAATCTTGGCGCTCGGCATCTTTATTCGCCGATCCGGCTAAACTAAATACCTACTCTCCTACTGTACCTTTTTCTCGAACCTCATCTTTCTATTATCCTATTCACTATTGAATGTATGTTTGTGGAGGCTGTTTCTCGCATCATTTTGGAATCCGACTTTTCAAACAAGCAATGGTCTGACTGAGCTATTTTGTGACTTGGGTGGGATTGCCGTTGTCTTAAGGCTGAGTCTACCGTACTGAGACATTGCTGCTGCAAGGATGGGGCATTAGCCGAAACGATCACAGAGGCTGAGCGATGTCACTACTGCTCTGTGCACAATTACGCCTTTGGGCTAAGGAATCGAATATCATTGGATGGGTAATGGAGCATGAATATAATCATGGATGATGAAACACCAACATCACCCTATAGGATGAAGGAGCGATCAAGCTGGAAACGACTGTCCAGGCGCCACCCCCGAGTCCGTTTTAATGGAGAACATACAATACGGCGGGAAAAGCTCCCAAGCACTCAAAATAAGTCTTCGTCGACGCGAGCAACGATATGTATGCGAGTGAGCTTACATGATTTGATGCAGAAGTTACAATAACTGATTTCTTCCGTGGCTTGGGAAAAAAAAGAGGATTCCTTGTATAATCTTATTTCAGCCGCAGAACACAGCATGTTCTAGGTACCTTAGGCTCATGTTTGAGATATGCGCTATCAAATTTACCATGGCATGCAACGCCTCATCCTAAGCTCATGTTCTTTCTCACTCATAAAGGTAAAAGCAATTCTCGATATTTAGTCTAGAGAAAATACTGTCGCTCTTGTATAGGCCATCTATCTCACCATGGCCATTTGTTGTGATTATTCTCCCTTTTTCTTGTCTCTCTTTCTCTGGGCGATTAGTGCGGTGGCACTGCCAGGGCCATTACCTGGAGAAGCTCAATTACCTCTTCCCACCGACCCGTCTCTTCATGGCAAGTTAAACCTCGGTCGTTCGCCACCACTTCCAACATCAACAATTTCTCAACCATTACCCACGCATCAAAGTCCTCAGCCAATTCTTCCACGACAAGCTTCGGCTCTGACTAACAGCCCCGTGTTGGGAGGTGTGCCTAGTGGACTCCGCGCAGGCCTGATTCCCCATTCGAGTGAGGGTTGCCAGCCATCATCATCGTGTGCCATACGATACCCAGTCAGTAGTAATGGCGGATTGATGATGATGAAAGCTGACTCAAACTAGTCCGTTGATGTCTTCTATTGGGAAAGCGGGACCCCTAACACAGCTTGCCTTTCTACTATCACCAGGACTAGGGATTCACCTCCTCGGCCAACTGATATGTATGATACACCTCATGCCTGCTAATTCATTCAATTTGACATTGAACTTTATAGGCAATCACCAACAATCTACCTTCTCTTACCGCCCCAAACGATCTACGACGGCTGTGGAAATCTGCTCGGAGTTGATGTCGGTTTTGGCAGCGGTACATCAACATCGGAATACATGCCAGCGTCATTTATGACTTTGAGTCCTGTTCCAGGTGCCTCAGCAGTACCACAGGTTTTCAACTTTGACGACATACCTTGTCCGCCCCAAGAGATTCAGGAGCAGCTGGACCCTGGATATAGATACACCCCCGTGATCCTCATGTCAGTAGATGTGCCGCTTGAATACAACAATACATGGTTGGAATGTGATGTTCAAGCGATCATGGATCCGCCAGAGCCCGCCATGGCTGTGGATTATGCTAACGTTAACGGGCCTGATGATGGTGGAGATGATGGTGGGTGGTGAAAAATCTCACTGAAAGACTCAACGCTTCTGTTTAGTCCAAAGACTGAGCTATTTGATGTCTGCCCGACTTGATATTGTAGATTCTGGGGACGTTCGATTTAATCATATATTTTGGGACCAATGTTGGTGAATATGACCAGAAATTTCTTGCATTAGCCAACGCCCTTTCACAGCGTTCTTTGATTGACTTGTCGACGCACGATGTCAATGTGCATTTCGCTCATCTTGCCGCACCAATACTTTATGTATAGCTCGCACCATGTTGGGATAAGATTCAGTCAGATTGTCACGACTGCCATGCCATGCTATGTCCTTTGCGATATTTTCCAATGCAACAATCCTTCCGCGCCTTTGAAACAGGGGGAGAAGGATTCTGACGTCCTTGTCAACACATTTGGTCAATCCTTCGGACCAAGTAGCGGTATGGGGGTGTGGCGAAGCTAGGGCGAATCCTTCGTTGTTTCACCACAAGACTGGGCCCTTCTAGCTCTCAATGTTCTGTGGACTGCAAATGTGGGGGCTGAAACAAAGGCACAGCGATTGAGCGATCGAGGATGGGAGTCTGGCCCATCCATAGCTTTACAGCTATACAGCAGAGCTGAATGGCTCGAATGGCAAGGACTTTTTACTTTATGGATCGGCGGTCCTGAAAATACCCACAGCGCGTGCACTTTTCGTCCTGGATGCTACACAAGACCAGTTGTACGCCTAGCTCGCTTCGCTTGCCTGGGAGCCTAGCGAAAGCATTTTACGCCCTTTAGAATGCCACTGACTGAAAGTCCATTATCAACTGCTTTATGTATATTTTCTGAATTCGTGGGACACTTTGGCCGAGTGGTTAAGGTATTTCTTTTCAAGAACATTTCCAGTCTTAACGGTGCTAACACCGTTTGTAGGCGACAGACTCGAATATTCTTGTTATTTGTCCATCTGTTTCTTTCGGGAGCGCAGGTTCAAATCCTGCAGGTGTCGACTTTTTGTTCCTGAAGGTTTGAGCTCAATCGTTTTCCTTTTTGCCTATGGGAGTTGCCCACGTTCGGGGCGGGGGCTTTGAGGAGTCATTACATGTTGGGGAAATAGTCGGTATGTATAGCAGATAACTTGAATCACATAGAATACATAGTCTATTGTGGGAATGTGTTCAGACCATTCATCTTAGGTACTATCCATACGTTACATCAAAAGCTTCATGTCCACATATCCTTCCGTTGTCATCATACACCTAAAGTACACGACTCTCGGCATTCAAGTCTTATCGGCCATACTGGAAGCATCAGTCTTCGCCACAGCGTCCATGACTTCTTCAACCGACATCGCGACGAGATTCATGCTTGCTATAGCTTCGCCTTTGCTTTCATCGTCGCCATATCCAATCTCGCCCTCTGCTATGTTTGTTTGGAAGTTTTTTGATGTAGCAAGCAATGCTGCCAAGAATTGAGCAACCCCATAGTCATTAATCAAAGAGAAAACTCCTAGCTGTGCGTACATGGAGGGCGAGGAGACCAGTAAGTACATCAGATTGACAACGGCCAGGTAGAAAGCTTGATGTGCTTGGAATGTTGCGTACTGATTAGTTGTATTTTGCCCTTCCATGAGAGCATTAGGGTCGGGAAAGAGGAACGGTGCCAAAGTAGTCAATACTCCAGGCGTTGAGAAAATGGACAGATCTGCATGTGGCACTTTCTCTTCTTGTACGGATTTTTCTGTGGCGAGGAGTTCATATTTCAGCCAACCAACAGCACTCCCTTTAAGATTCTCATATGGGCAATGCTCGAGCGTATCTTGTATAAACGCTAGGCGGACATGATCTGATGGATGCGAATGGAGGACCTTGGAGGTCAGAAGATGAGCATGGTAACGTAGACCAGCAGATGGAATATTTGCGGAAAGCAGGGAAAGGCGCTGCAGTATGTTGTTGTACATCGGATCGTTGTCTGTTGGGACACCTTGGCCAGCAGTCATGATAAGGAAGCCGAGGAAGAGGACAGCATCGATCAACGGCTCAGGTTCTACACCTGTGCTCCCAGTCGCAGCATCCCCAAGAGAGCTGGCAAGTATAGCGGCAAAATCCGGAACGAGTCGGAGAGGGGGGAGTGAGGCTGGTGCGTGGAAAAGAGCGGACGAGGCGGCCATTGTGGCTAAGAGGTATAGGGAGCCAGTCCTTGACAATGGCACATCCGACGCCGCTGAGGGCAGCTCAGCCTCTTCCTCCATCTCCTCTTCGTCCTGCTTCATGATGCTAGAAAGCAGCTCTTCGGCAGATATTTTGAGGTCTCGAAGAAGCGCCTGAACAGTCAGAAGCTGGATCGTAAGAATTGAGCGTATCACATACCAGTATTTGACCTGTTACTGCATCACGCTCGTGCAGATGCTCTTCTTCTACAAAGAGGCTGCTGTATGTCCGTCTGCGCGGGATGGTTTTCTCTGGATGTTGCTTTTCCTGATATCTACTAGACCACGCCATCCCGGGCACATCATCGTCCAGTTCCATGGAGGACATATACCCCTCCGTAATGAAAGTGAGAAATGACTGAAAAAGTCGAGTCTGCAGGGCGACCTCATCCGCGCCAACAGCCTCATCACTGCCTTCTGGGTCTGGCGCCGACTTTGGCGTTGCTCTTGTAGGCACCTGGGAGCTGCTTTTTCGAGGCGGAAGTCTAGGTCTCTTGGTGCCCGACAGGTCTTTGATGAAGCTTAAGACGGCTTCGGTGGCTTCTATTCTTCTCGCTACCTGCATGTAGGCGGGAAGAATGGCCTGTAGTGAAGTAGAGAGAAATCGACTAGGGTACTTTGTTTTGATGCGAGGATGTAGGATGGCGAGCATTTCGATCAGGCTAATGAATTTGAGAGACTTCGAGGGGGGTTTGATTGTCTCATCCGTCCTCAATGCTGGGTGGACTTCAGAACTTGGTACATCTTCTTGTGTACTTGACTCTTGTAGCTCGAGTTGATGTGTCTTCTCAGCCTCTTCTCGTAGCTCCTCGTCTTCCTCATCCTCCTCCTCCTCCTCATCCTCCTCTACATTCCCTAGGCCTTCTAGTAGTTCTGTGACTTTGAGAACGACTTCCCTTGGATTTCCCAATCGTGCTACATCTTGCATGCATTGTTGCGAGGCGGGCAATAGTGGCAGGAGTAAATGGACCAGATCCCAGCCAATGTTTGTAGTGAGTGTTGTGTCTTGCAAGATGTCATGTAGCGTGGGTAGCTGTTCGGTCGTGAGGTTGTACTCAAGGAGGGTGAGGTACGAGAGGTAGTCAGTCTCTGGCGGCAGTGCTTTGAGAAGTGGACTGTCGGACTTGCCTGCCATCTTTTGTGGACAATTTCGACTTTCGAGCAACTGAACTCGCCAAAGAGGCTAAAGGTCAATAGTGACTAGTACTGATTTGGCGTAAATAGGCGAGCCAATCAATTCGTTATCAGCATTTTCCAAGCATGACCTAAGTTCAAATGTGGCCGCCGCTATCAGATCTAGACCCTGAAGATAAAGAGGAAGGGAAGCAAGACACGGCATGGTCAGAACTAAGACTACAAGTGCAAGTGCTATGTGTAAGGGAAAAGGAAAGAAAAAGAAGTATGTCGACGATGGCTTACTTACCTTCTTCATCCAATATATGTAAATAAGTGGTTGTAGTAATTCAGCCCATTCTCCAATCTACAGTGTGTTTCGCGCCAGCATTGGCCTCGTCTGTAAGAGCGAGTCTCGAGTTGATATATTAAGATGGACGACAACCTCAATCAACCCTCTGTCAAAGCCAGTGACGAAAACCGTCTAGCAGAGCTGGGTTATGAGCAAGAGCTTACTCGAAATTGGTCATTATTGCACAACTTTGGCGTCTCATTCTCTATTATTGTAAGTATATCGCGTCAGGCATACTGATTCTATACGATGCTCGGATTAGTACTACGAGATTTTCAGCCTTTGATCTTCAGACGACTGTGATGCGATGCTCCGGCGTAGAGCTAGTGGGCAAGGAGCATCGTTGATGTGATGTTTTTTTGTGCTCGATTCTAGAGCAGAACGCGTTGATCCTGGTCGAGTGCACCTAGAAGCTAACACAAAGATCAGAGTATAATCACAGGCATCACCACGTATGAAGTGCCTTGAATGCGCATCGTTGGTGTTTGAATGATGACGTTGAATACAGGCTCTTCGAGTATGGTCTGTCAACGGGAGGACCGGGCGTCATGTCTGTGGGTTGGCTTGTTGTCTGCTTCTTCAGTAGGTTAACATTGAAGGGATTCTAGAAATACGTTGCAGCTAAGGCTAGAAATTCTAGCCATGTTTGTTGCACTTGGGATGGCTGAAATTGTCTCCGCTGTACCAACAAGCGGAGGGCCCTATTTCTGGGCCGCAATACTCGCACCTCGAGGTCAGGCAGCATTTTGGTCCTGGATAACTGGCTGGTGAGCCTCTGCAGACTAGATTTGATCTTTCGGAAGTTCATGACTCAATGTACCCAGGTTCAACCTCCTCGGCCAGGTTGCAGTGACTACCGGTATCACTTTCGGCTGCGCAGGCCTTATATCGACTACTGCAACAGTCGGAACAAGCTATAAGCCCACTGCTGCTAAAACGATTGGGATATACGCCGCCCTCCTGACTTCTCATGCGCTCATCAACAGCTTTGGCGTTTCAATCTTGCGATATCTCAACAATCTTTCGATCCTACTGCACAGTGTAGGGGTATCTTGCTTTGCTATCGCGGTGCTTTCTAAAGCACCAACACACCGAAGCGCAAAAGAAGTGTTTGCAACGTTCTACGATGGCACAGGTGAAACGCCTAGCCCAGGGTGGAGCGTCAGGGCAAGTCCAGCATATGTAGCGGTTTGCGGCATTTTGATGGCCCAGTATACCATCACTGGCTTCGATGCATCAGCTCATCTGTCAGAGGAAACCCAGAATGCAGCCTGGAATGCTCCTCTGGGTGTCCTTATGTCTGTTGGCGTATCCGCTGTGTTTGGCTTTTTCCTTGTGATATCTCTGCTTTTCTCAATTCAAGACTTCGATACCACAGTCGACAGCACCGTCGGACAACCAGTGACGCAGATCTTGATTGATATCTTCGGAAACAAGGGCGCCATAGCGCTCATGACGGTATGCCTGTTCGATTTATTCCATTTCGTCACCACGCGCATGTTCCTGAAGCATATCTCCTGGTCCAGATGCTGTTAGGATGAAAAGCGCTAACGCTTACTTCTTCAATAGCTCATCATCGTTTGTGTTTGGCATGCAGGACTGTTCTCTATGACGTCCAACTCTCGAATGATGTTCGGATTTGCACGTGACCGTGGACTGCCTCGCTTCTTCAACTCTGTCAACTTGTAAGGCATTTTTCTCTACCATCAAGTACCTCGTTTGGGCTTCCCTAGAGCGTTCGGGCTTCCCTAGAGTATCAAAGAACTCTCTCGAAGTTCTGCACCGTATTCCACCCCTGAATCGTTCCTGAGACAAGCTCTGTCATGTATTTGTTCATCCTGGAAAACATTACTGACTAGAAGACCTACCAGGCGATTCGCAGCACCAATCCGGACCATCTGCTTAGCTGGCTTCCTAGCCTTCCTACTAGCAATCCCCTCACTCGGTTCCAGCGTGGCCTTTTCAGCAGCAACATCCATCGCTACCATTGGGCTGTACATATCCTACGGACTTCCGATCCTCATTGGGCTAATCTATCCATCCCAATTCAACAGTATTAAAGGACCTTTCAATCTACGATTCGCCTCTCGACCAATCGCTTTGGTAGCGGTCATGTATATCATTTTCATCACGGTCGTATTCTGTCTACCAGAGTTGAACCCTGTGGACAGTCAGACATTGAATTACACTCCCGTTGCGGTCGGGATTGTGGCTGCTTGGGCGTTTGGTAGCTGGTTGTTATGGGCTCGAAGGTGGTTTACTGGTCCGATTCGCCAGATTGAAGAGGAGAGAGAGGGTGTTCCGATTGGAGATCCGGCGGCAATGGTAAGGGCAGAGAAGAAGCTGGATGGGAAAGTAAGTGTCGATGAGGCGTCTTGATCGGATAAGATAGAGTGGAGACTATGTTTGGTTAGTGTTTCTCAATAGGCAAGGTTGCAAGAAACTCCCGAAATCAACGTCAATGAGATTTGAAGCTACGCGCTCCTCGATTCAGATATCGTTCACGCGGAAAATGTAACTTCATTATACTTTGCTAATGAAAAGCGCAACCAATCTCCTTAACAGGCGAGCCCCATACGAATCTACACCCCATACTCGCAAGATACGAGTGACCCTTTGCAGGCTTCCGATCAGTAACAATTTTACCACTCCCGTTTTCCCGGCCTTATTGACATGCTCAATGCGTAGCATCCCAATTCGCAGGTTTCTTGGCTTGTAAGCTAAGGAGAACTCCTTTATCCCTACTCATCCTAATAATTACTGTCAGCTGAATTACACAGATAGAGGAAAGCCGTCCAGACTTACCGAGTCGCCATGGTATTACCACCGCTATATCTATTATGCCCCGGTCTGGTGGCATGAGTGGAATTCCAGACATCCAGCACAGTCGTCCAGTCGGTGTGGCCCTTCAAGGTGCGGTGCGTGACGCAAAGCCCTTTCATTTTATCGTGATCTGCGAGATGTTAGCTTTATGATCTTCAGGAGAGCCTGATATCCTGATCGACTTACGATCTTGTCTCTTGCGCCACTCAGTCTTGTCTTTCTCAGAAAGCCATGCTGGAGGCGTGGCTGGGAATTCTGAACCTGCGGGGGTTGTGTTCCCGCTATCTTCAGAATCATCCGCGTCGTCGTCGGCGGCGGCGTCATTACGGCCGAGGAGGTCATTGTCAAGAGAATCTAGCCCTGCGGAAGCTGTACTTTCGTTATCTTTGGAGTCCTCGTCCCCATCGTCACCAAGGAGCTCACGATCGAGGTCGTCTAGTCCTGCAGATTCCGTCCCTCCTGCTCTATCCTCCGAAATGTCCATTGCAGACGCTTCACCCTCTGGGGTTTTTTCGGACAACGTATCATCTCCGGCAATTGTCGAACTCTCACCTGATGCGGAACCTTGCCCAGCGGTAGCGTGTACCCTGGGATCTACCTAAGAAGGGGTCAGCACACTGACAGAAACACGAGGTCTTCTAGAAAATGCAACGCTTGCCCTGTACACTCTCCTGTAGCTTTTGAGTAGATTCTGCGACCCTTCAGGATCAAGATACATGCAGATGTTGATGGCACTCGAATTGTCGAATAGCATGTCCTTGTTATCGCAGCCCGTGAGAAGATGTGTAACTAGTGGCAAGACACGTTCGAATGGCTGGTTGCAATTCTTACATGTCCATTGCGTGCCGTTCTTCTTCGCCGAAGCAACGACCGCCATCTCCTTCGCACTGAGATTAAAATATTGCTGTGAGTCCATCGTGTCGTCAGTCGTTGCAACGTATGCAGGAGATATACTGAAAACAGATGTGGGTGGTGGGCTTAATAGTCCCGTAAGTGTACGGTGCCAATGTCTTTGTGTTCGGTGAGATATACAATGGTTATTGTCCTCCCTAGAAGGTGTCAAGTGTTGAACGACAAAGGACTTTGGCAAGAGTGATGGGACAGCTAGTGCCGGCAAATCCCTGAGAGGACTATGATGGCAATAACACAAAGAGTGACAGCTGGTTGATTGCCACGACATCTGATAACGAGATTGCCACCTGTGCCATCCACTTCCGATAGACGTGCTTATCCTCACATCACACCATCAGAGATACATGCTCTTCATTGGCGACAAACACCGCATGCTGAGGCATCTTGAGTCTCCAGATGTGATAACCCATACTGTTTAGAGGGTCTGAGCATCCTCGCATGGCATCTTGACCAAAGTACATTGCCCCTCGAGCCCGCCGGCTCATACACTCAGGAGCCTCAACACCACGTTGGCACAAATGCTGGCTTCGTCGTCTGGCCGAGCAGAGCTCACACTGGAGGGTTCGCCTGGCGAGGCTTCCTCAAGCGGCTTGCGATGTAGACCTGCTCCCAATGGAGGGCTCCATCTGACGGCACGTACTGCTGGAGCTCATTGTAAAGGCTAACCACCATTAATATATATAATTATATATCTACACGAACACCATGATGATACTGATGCAGATCGTGAAGGACAATGAGTCGTAGCTCTTTGATAGTGCGTAAATAGAATTGATAGATTCGTACGGAAAAGGGCTTCAAAGGTGACCATTCATCATCTCAACTGTTGATGAGGACGCTGCACGACTCATGGCTTACACCGTGAAGAAAGATCTTTTAGCGTAGGAAGCCCGGGGCCTTGAGCACAGAGACAGAAGGCCAGACTGTCCCATGATGGAAGAATCTTCTAATGGGGTCTTTTGGTTCGGTGGAAAACCTGTGAAGAAATGGGACCGAGCCCTTTCTGAAATGACGGGCATGAACTTCACATACCCGTGCCAGATAAATGACTGACGGAGTATCTCGCAGACGAGATGCTGGTAGGATCCATTGGCGCCGAAAAGACCATTCGAAGATGTCTGACATCAGCCGGTGTGGTACTGTCGCTTGTGATCGGTTGTGGCGCTTGCTTTATGGAGGACAGAGTCGCGGGGATTTTATATAGCTTTCTAATACCAGCTTCGACAGCAACAACATAAAGCTCCTGGCCATTCTCACTCCACGCCACGCTGTAGGGAGACAAGTGCCAGTCTTTCTCAGACTCTTGGGTAGGCATATTATCAATGGACATATGCGCTCTGAAGTCTCGGATATTGTTCACTACAATCACTCGATTACGGTCACCTGGATCAGTCGAATGCTGTTTCTTCAGGAATGCAACCGAGTCCCCGTTCGGTGAGAAGACGGGATTGGAGCTTCTGCCTTCAAAACCTCTGACGTTGATGATCTGAGGCCGAGGCCTTGAGACTTCGGTGAATGTCTTTAATGGGATGTAATAGACATTCACAGAGGAAGAATCCAAGCTCGGCCCCTTGGCAAGGAAGACGATTCCACTGGTGGATATGTCAAAGTCAATGGGAGAACCGAAGGGTGAACGTAGTGGTGACTCTAGACCTGTACCCCTCAGTGAATTGTTGAATTTGGTTGGCGAAACTATATATCTCACGTCCATCGTGCTGTTCCGCATAGCCTTTTTTCGCAACGTCGTGTACCAGATGGCATTACAAACTTCTCCAGCGCCGTTTTCTCTTGAAGAGCTCTTCAGAGGAATGTAAGGATTGCCGTTTGAGGTAGCTGGGCAGGCGACCGCGATCGCAATATCCTCGTACTGGTTGTACATTTTCTGTGTCTTCAGGTGCGTGGCCTTTCCCTCAATTCTACCCGCACAATGGCTGCTGACCGGTAGTGACAGCATCTTAAGGGTGTTTACGTTTTTCCCAGCATTATCACTGTCTCCAATCCAGATTTCTGTTGCCCCGAACTTGACGTCTTTTAACCAAATTACTTGGTTCCCTATTCCGAGCCATCTGACCTCCCTCACAGCTGCGTCGTTCGAAAACAAGACGGACGTATTCGTTGTGAGATCTATGATTCTGGTCTCGGTAATATCTGCATGAGTGCCAGGTGTTTGAATATTGACTGTGTAGAGAGCTTTGGTCCCTCGATGGTTTGGAATGGAAGCCGACCTGCGGGAGAAAGAAGGAGTTGAACTGTGAGACATACAACATCTTGGTTAGCGAACCTAATATAATCTGATTGGGGGCCAGAGAAAGAAAAGTATTGGTCAGTATCGGGCCTACCTTGTTGATGAATCAGTTCGACCTGTCCAAGAGGACATGCTAAATACTGACCTCCGACGCATTGATTAGAATTCGATTGACATCTCAAATATGAAAGTATGGCGATCTGATATACAATTGCCAGTAACGAATATGACGAATAAGTCTGATCTCGATAGAGTCGCGCGTCTACATTTTGAAGGCTGTGCCGCAATGCTGGGGGGCCTTTTTGGTTTCTGTTGCGGGCGGATGACGCCGGCGCGCAGTAAAGAGGCTTTGGTGGGGGCGGGCAGCCTCAGCGACAGCTTGCACCTTCCAACAATTGTGTCAACAACGAAGCGCTCTTGCTGCAACGAACCCCTACAACATGGCGCTTGCTCTTGAGCTGGACCTTCCAATACATTCAGAGTAGTGGTATGCTTAATCTCCTTCCTGGGCAGCTTCTCACTGCTTGTTACACCACGTATTGACAGTAGTAAACGTAACAGTATGCCGCGATACACTGCACTGCCTCCTCGACACCCTCATCTCTCGGCTCTAATTTGGCCTCCAGGCCCAATGGCACGAGAAGAGGCCTTGCATCGCTCTATCCTGCGAGATACCACGCCATATTTAATTTACATCCTCCTAGTTGCAGCTATCGGACCACTGCACTTCGGCTTCCATCTGGTGAATACTCAGACATGTGTGGCTAAACAAACGCTAAAGAGAAGCAGGCGGAGCTCAATGCACCCCAAGATGTCATCACTTGCAAGAAGGAGAGTGTCACTTCCACCGCCCTGCATGCAGACCTTCCTCAATGCATCGAGATGAGCATCAACCAATTCGCTGTGGTATCTTCCATCTACACTCTAGGTGGCCTTCTCGGTGCTCTAGCAGGAGGTCCGCTATGTAACAAATATGGCCGACTCCTTACCATGCGTCTAACCACAATGTCTTTCATCATCGGACCCATCTTCGAAAGTCTTGCCACTAGCATCGCCTTGATGTCTTTCGGGAGATTTCTCTCAGGCCTTGGATCTGGTTCAGCTCTTGTGGTGGTACCGATCTATATTTCAGAGGTCGCACCACCGAGCGAGAAGGGCCTCTTTGGATCGTTGACTCAGATAATGGTCAATGTTGGGATATTGCTCGCCCAAGTGCTGGGCTACTTCTTGAGTAGAGACAATATGTGGAGAATCATTCTTGCTGTTGCGGGTGGAATTGGACTTGTACAGCTGCTAGCCTTAGCTATGGTGCCTGAAAGCCCAAAATGGTTGGCTGAGCACCGCTCTCCGCAGCACGCGCGGGAGATTTTGCGGAAGATGAGGGGTCGCAGAGTAGACATAGAGGAAGAATGTGCAGCTTGGAATGTTGACAGTAGTGCTGATGACATTTGTATGTCTTCCCATTGCCGGGGAATCATCGACTAACGACTAACATTCGTTTCAGCGGAAGAGGAGTCATTGCTAAATGCTCCACGCGGCGGCCATCCAGGACAAAATCCCAAAGCCTCCTCAGACACTATCGGTATCTTCAGCGCTTTTCTACGTCCCGCATATCGGCCCGCTGTCATCGCAGTCATTGCGGTAAGTAAAGTTCATCACTCATTAGCCTACCAGCCAGTACGAGCAAAAAGGGGTTCCACCAGACATATTGAAGCATGAGATAGGGAATGCGTGCTTAGTTATATACTGACTATAGGTGTCGCTATAGGTAATGGCTGCACAGCAATTGACTGGTATCAACAGTATTGTCATGTACTCCGTCAGTCTCCTCTCGGCTCTGCTACCAACCACCGCAGCACTCATCACAGTTGCTGTCTCTGCTCTCAACCTCTTCATCACCACTCTCTGCGCTCCTCTGTCAGACAAGATAGGTCGCAAAACATGCATTCTTCTCAGTATAGCCGGCATGGGCACCAGTGCCATCTTGCTCGCTGTGGGACTGGGGGAAGGTGTCAAAGTCCTTGCTGCCATAGCGACTCTCTTATTTGTCGCTTCCTTCGCTGTCGGTCTTGGTCCCGTTCCTTTCATCCTTGCAAATGAGCTCGTGGGACCTGAGGCAGTCGGTGCCACTCAAAGCTGGGCGCTAGCCGCCAATTGGCTTGCGACATTCATCGTGTCGGAATTCTTTCCCATACTAAACAAGGCGATGGGTGAGAGAGGCAGGATATACTATCTATTCGCAGGAATAGCATTGACTTTTGGGGTCTTTATAGCTTGGTGGGTACCAGAAACGAAGGACAAAAGGGGAGCGGACGAGGTTTGGGGCAGGCGCGAAGCTCGAGAAAGGGTTGAGTAAAACGATACCGAGACTCCTCAATCACCGGGTAGGATCCGTGGTCTTTACTTGGGACTAATTCGGCGGAGGCGCTGTTTATCTATACAATGGCGCTTGCGTCTGAGATGAGCCGTTAAGCTCCAGTATTGACACTAACATCACCATGAGAATATCTGGCAGGTCTTAGTCATCAGGATATGCTCCCTGACACCTGATATCTCATATGGTTTAAGATGACACTATCCATTGTCCGACTTGCGAATTTTTTCGATTGGTTCAAGTGCACGCCACGTATGTTCCACAACTTCTGGCGTACTTGAAATCGTCATCCTTTGTCCTTTGTATCAGCTTCCGATCTTGATGCCTTCAACCTGCATCGGTGTGGACCAGGCTGAACAGCCCAAGGCTCCGCAAGTTTCGCGGCCTGCTTTGTACACTCAAAGCACAATGACGTGTTAGAATCTCTGGCAGAGGTTTCCATTGTTACACTCTCAAAAAGGTAAAGAGAATTGTCGTGGCGTGCACCTGAAACAAACCTTAATAAATCTACTGAACTTATTTATGTTATAGCTCATTGCATACTTGCGACTTACCTTACCCAAACACTTGAGCAACATCCCAGCATAATCTCGAAGTAGGATTCCGCCACTCACGTTCACAATTCAGATAAACATGGCGGTGTCTTCCCAAACCGTGGGATATCTGAGTCTGCCACCTGAACTACGCAACCATATTATGGACTACGTACTCGTGCCAGGTGACGTGTATCCTCAAGTCCCACTATCGTTGCCGACTAGGAAACATGAATTTGAACCGAAATCGATCACCAGATCTGTCAAGTTTGCCATATGTGAATGGAGTCTGGCATCTATCTGGACAATTGTGTCGACTTTCATATGTGGCATATTGCGCGGAATACTCGTTTCCTTCTTCCGAGTCAAGTCTAGACCAGTGATGAAGCATGGCTTTCATCTTCTTGCCACATGCAAGCAAGTGTACCAGGAAGGATAGCTCATGTTCTACAGCAGCAATACATTCCATTTACCTCGTGGTACACTAGAAGATAGCCTGAACTGGCTCAACAAGCTGCTTCCAGAACACAAAGCAAGCATAAAACGGGTCCAGATCTCGCTGAACTTGGCAGATCTTACGCCGACGGCATTCGAGGGGTTCGACGCCTTGAAAGCGTCAGGAAACCACACACGCTGTCGACCTCATGATTGTATTGCTCGGTATCTGAGTGCGCGAGTGTGGCAAGAAAAGGTCAAGTTCGTGCGAGCTTGGCATGGCTTGGAGTTGGTATGCATCATGTTGAACCCGAAACGTACCATTTCACTCGACGGTGAGGTATTTAGTGATTTTGAGGACGAGTTGCTCGTTACGATGTTGCGCCTAGCACAACGTGATGTAGCGGGGCAGCTGGAAAGCAAGATTAATGAGAAAGGTCTAGAGGCCACAATCCTGTGGCTGAAGGGTGCGCGCCAAGACTGCTTCTAGCTCTTGAGATGTGATATTTTCGACTGGCACTCAAACATTATGCTGTCTTGCCGGAAGACTGAGAATTCCTGGAATGTAAGATTACCATGAAATATTGCACCTGCCGCTTGCAATGCATTGACAATCTATCGTTAGGTAAAGTCCAAGGCTTATCCTGTGGTAATTGATATTTCTACTGCATCTCTGCCAAACTTCGAGTATACAATTTCTTTGAACAATGGTTTTCAGGCCATCCATCGGGACAAAACCGAAAATGCCTTTTCTAGAAGTGAAACCTTGCTATTCCGACTTGGCAACCCAAGTTCAAAACGATATTGTACACCGCATTCTTTCGCGGGGTAACGTATGCCCGTGGGCTCGTACTGAGTATCCCCCATGCGCCCTACAAGTAACCATTGGATCGATGGATGTGACGCAAAAACCATGATTTACTTTCATACACATGACCCTGCCCAAGGAAGAAAGGGTTGTTTGGTGTTAGCTATAGTAACTTTCTCGTCTTTGTATCCCAATATAGTCACCCTTCATGGGCAAATTCTCTTGGTGAAGAAGGTTGTATTGCTTGAGCTAGGGCATCAGAAACCTCGTAGACAAGTTTTTCATCGTGACATCGATTCTGTAAAACGCAGAGAACTCGGATGAGTTCAAAGATTCCTGAATGTACAGGCATCATGTCTGCAGATGTCAATGATACTGTATCAAAATGTTCGAAGTCTCATTCTTTTGCGTGATCTTTGTACTACTGTCTTTGATTCCTTGCCACCGTAAGGTACCACTTTTCTATAGGCTGGGATGTGCCCTGCAAGAGCCCCTAGGGACTACGTTGATTACTGGAAAGCCCTAGCTGTCTTGATGTCACATTGTTTCCTCGACCACTCTTAAAATATGAGCTGTACCAAACCTTCTTTATCACCTTTCCCTATTCCTTTTTCAAAATCTTTGGGCACGACTCCAATTTGCCGTGGGTACAAAAGCCATCAAAGATCTATTCTGCAATACCCTTGATCGCCGCTATGGAGAGCCAGTCAAGCGCAGACCAGGTGCCAAAAATCAGTCCCATTGGACGTGTGAGGAGTGGTATACTTCTTTCAGTACAACATGTGGTGAGACTATGGCTAACCATATCTCCAGCAATGCTCCAGGCACAGATGGGACACTGGATCCCTCTACCCAGCGAACTCCGCAACCAAGTGACGAGATACGTCTTAGTACCCGGTTATGTTTACATAGGCGCTGTTCCAACCATCAAGTCAGAAGGCAAACATCCCCGATGTGAGCTACTCAGAGCATGCAAGCAAACGTATGAAGAGGGTCGTCAGATTTACTACGCCGAAAACACATTCCGACTACCACCTGGCCCTGTCGAGGCTACACTTGAATGGATGACTAGTCTTCGCTCTGGTAGTCAAACAGTGATTAACCGTGTTGTGATGAGTTCCAGCGTCAGAGACCAACAGAGAGGTTTCATAGAAAGAGCTATTCGAAAGAGCCAAGCGGTATCTTCGCTAGACCGGAAACCAAGCTGTGTTCACCAGGAAATCGTTTCGTCAGGTGTCTCATCGCTGGCATGTGTAGATTTGGCGACACAGAAAAGAATATTTGCTGAGTTAGGGGTCTACCGCCAAGTGGGTGAGGCCGACGTTTTCTCCCAGAGAGGTCAAGATTCCCAATCTTGTGCTATATGCGGCCATTATCAACTTGGGCGAATGTCTGATCAGCTATCTTATCCGGAATGATATAGTTACCACAAACCATCAGCTATTTTACCCATAATGATTTTGGCAGTCACATATTATTATCTGCACAAAGGCGAGCTGAAACTTGTTGACCTTAGTGTTCTCTTGGGTTGATTTTGGGCGACGGGTGAGATTTTCACATGGACATATGCATCAGGAAACTCGCTAGAAAGTAAACATTGCTGAATAATATATTCTCAGCTCTCTCGGCTCAGATGTTCGATGCACGGCGCTTGATCTTAGGTCAGTTGAGGCCGCCCACTCGGGGCCTCATTTATCATCTCCCCGGTCACGCAGTCGCCCGCTTGCGGTGGTAGACGGTGATACATACCATCCTCAATTCCTAATTCTACTGATGTAGTCTTTGACTTCACCACCTCACCAACCTTCTTTCCCCCAGCCCATGCCATGCCGCCGGGAAACATCTTGGCAATAGCTAGCTTGACGCTGCCTTTGTCATCACCCTTGATGGAATGATCCAAAGCGTCCTGTGTACTTTTCCACGGTGTTAGATGAATGAATTCGCCAGTGTCAGGGTCGAAGAAAGTCTTGTTGTCGCCTGTTGTCTCAAGCTCAATTAGTCCTTCGTGCTTTTCATCTCCAGATTGGTTCATGATTGAAACTTTTGAGGGGTTAGAGCCAGTCCAAGGGTTCACAAGAGTGTCAGTGGAGTTGTTGAAAGGCTGCCAATCTGATTTGTCATCGGCATCACTGCCACACTCCCCTGCTTGTATGCTTCGGCGAAGGTGTCCGGGATACTGATCCTCATCGGGTCTATGTCGGACGAAGCTGGAAGCCTGCCATGTCACTGTCTCTGGGCCAGCCTGGTGATGACGTGTAATTTGGTAGTCGAATCTTGCAGGACTTGTAAAGACTTCGTGAGTCCTCCCTCTGCGGCGAATCCTAAGCAACGATAGCCCTCCAAGCACACAAGTCATCGCGATGATCGACAGGAAGAAGTGTCCACTAAAGCTCCCAACTCCCGCGATACCATTGTCGATTGAAAAACAATCCCGGCATGCTTCTTCTCCATACTCGTCATGCAGATGTGGAAGCCGAGCAGCTCCCAATACTCTCCTGATCAGATGATAAGGTGCCCGACTCGGACCTTGGTCAAATATAGTCTTACATTCCGGTGTACTAGTATCCATGGTTGTCAATCCGGCCTGTCTAGAAGTCAGAAGCAGTGTCTGACGGCTTCATCCTGACCTACCTGGATAGAACTTGCACAAGCAGAGAATGCATCATTCAGGGCTGATGAGACTCCAAGCTTGTAAGTTCGCACTCCAATGAAGAGCAGTCCAATCAGGGAAGCAGTGAGCGATACTATGCTGATGGTATCTGAGATCCAGTGGCCAGTCAACCGGGACCGACGCTCACGAGGAGGACTTGAGTGGGTGGGAATGGGCTCCCTGTGGTGCTTTTGGCCTGGCGGTGCAGATCTTGGGGTGATCTCTTTCTGGAGGGTTTGGCTTCGTGAATTGCTACTCGAGGGCGGAGAACCCACTAGGGTACTCGATGAGCTTCGAGGCGCTAAGTCGGGGCTCACTTGTGTTGGAGCACTCTTTGGGACTGCACTGGGATCTGTAATTGGGGAAGATTGTTCCGATTGAGAAGTCACACTGCTAAGTGAGGACTCTGGTCGGGATGAGTTGAAAGACTCCCTAGAGGGACTCGTAGGCAGGCTCGGTGGTGTCAGATTGTGAGTTGGCGTTGTCGGGATACTCAAGATTGGGTCCTCGATAGGTTCCTCAGATGCCATTGCAATGAGCCACGGTGCGGACCAGCTAGTGAGTGAACTGGTGCTGTTGGTGGCACACATGAAGAGTCCTTGGTCGCATTTCTCAAATAACAATGCCAGAGTATTAATGTGTTGCATTTCAGTCTCATAGCCTTGTAGATGAGCGCAAGACTAGTTCCTCCCACCATCAGCACCTTATTGCCTGTCGCGCCTGTCAGGCTGATTTTCAGCGGATCCAATCAGCCAAATTTTGGTCGATCACAATGCGATCGTAAGCTCGAGGGGCTGGAGAGGCGACTAAAGGATCGCTCTGCATGAGCGCGCAAATCTAGCACCAATCGCAGCCATCCAGCCTGCTCTAGGCTCGCTACAAGCCGAAGATCCACACGCACACAGCCACTTGGAGATCTCAGTGAAAACTCTTCACTAAGCTGCGTTTGGTATTGCAGCTATCTTCGGTGTTGTACCTATAATTGCGCGAATTTCATGACAAGTTGAGCAATAACGAAAGTTCAGATACAATGCTAGATGGTCCGCAAAATTACCCCTCCACCGACTGAAGGTACTTGATGGTACTCAACCATATCACGTCATCACTTACCACAGCGCTGCTATCGGTATGATAGATTTGTAAGTAGTATGTGATCAGCGACTGTTTCATCTTTTTTAGCATCCATTCAGCAAGTTACGCAATTTTCAACTGTGGTAGAGTGTCTTTGGCAGTCCATGAAGAGGTTGCTGTAACCCATAGATGTGGAGAATGTACGGCAGGAATGCTTATGTGGGATTCCATATCAATGACCACGGCTCAATGTGTGCGTGATGTCCGGGATCTGATCGAGTAATTTAGGAGAATGGCATCCTGGTGTTCTGGTGTAGTAGATGGACCGCTCAAGGAATTGGAACTCGTAACCGTCACTCAGCCCGAACAGCACCGTAATTTACGCGTAGTGAAGAAGAGAAAGAATTGGTACATTGGGAATGAGCGTGTCTAAGGACCGGCAAACGAGTGCAACTAAGAGCAGTGCAGGAGACGGCCGCAAGGCTTGAGAAAGACTGAAGGAATTAAGACTCGCGAAGACGTACATGTAGGAGAACTATGATTGCGCAGGCTGAGCCATTCGTAGGTGTCTGAAGCTTGTGAATTGAGCTTGAAAGCTGGATCTATTGCTCCGGCCGAGTGGCTTTTGTATCCATGTCAAATGTCCTGTGATACTTTAATACCCCTTTTTTTATCGCTGCTGCGGGATACTCAATGGTAACTTCAGGTATTTCGTGTGCCTCAGATCTCCTCATACGGCAACCCAGAACCAGCAGCAACCTCCTTCAGGTTCTTTCTCTTACAAACCACTTTGTGGGCCTCCCAACCCTTCTTCTGACACTCTTTCCCACAATAGGCCACGGTCCCACATCCGGCACACCTCTTCGCACCTTCCTTGCCACAGACCTTACAGCTCATCTTCTTGTAGATTTTCCCCTCGTGATCTTTCGCCACTCTCATAATTTTCTCCTGCATCTGAGCGAGAAATTGCCTAGCCCTCATATCACACATATTGCTTCCGCAGACAGGATGAACCTGGACCACGACCATAGGGGTCTCGAGTTGTAGGCACGAGACGGGGTTCTTGAGAGCGTCGTTTGCAGGCTGTTGACAGCTGATGCACGAGCGGGTAATAACTTGCATGCACTCATTGTGGTGTTGGTTGGTCACGAATGAGATCACGTCGATGTAGGCATCTTTCCACTCTTGGGAATTCTTTTGAGAGTCGGAAGGGGTGCAAAGGAAGGTGGGAACGGGGTGAGTGTGTTCGATAGTGACTATATCAGGGCGGTTGTGGATGTTGAAGCGGAACAAAGCAGGCTTTGTTGAGGACGCCATGCTTGCTGGAAGTTTTTTCACCTGGTATGAGAGAAGTTGTAGCTCCCATTTTTGCGATCGAGCTTGAGGTACAAGCCATTGTGTAACACGAAAATGGTAATTGATTCATCACTCGAGGCTTACAAGCTCGTGGCGTTACACCAATGTTAGGTCCATAGTAGCAATCGGGAGTTTTACTTAAAGAGAGGACTAGGCTAATACGGAGGTAGCATTACCAGACTTGCTCGACTCGCTAGATAAAGGGGCAACGCAAACACGCGGGTCTGATGGCGCTTGAAAAGGCATATAACTTGAGGTCAGTAGTCACTGGCTTGTACTCCGTACTGTGTTATGTGGTTGTCCAACCAGCTCGAGTATGGGTCTCAAAGCCTAGCAATACACCAAATGAACCGAAGCCAACTACATGATGACTCCAGAAGAGCACTCATAAACGGTGACAACAAACAAGTTTTGGGCTCTCGAACGAGTCTGTGAAGCCACAACCGAAAAGAAAAACAGTGCGTGGCCGGTTGCAACGAGTGTGTGCACTCTCTTCTTATTTGTCCGATCATGCCCGCATTACTCTAGCCGCAAGAAAGCTGTAACAACGTTCTGTGTTTCCGCTATGCGCATGCAGGCGGATGTAGGTTCATTCTTCAATTGAGCCTCTCTTAAACTTTCCTGCGAGAAGTTTGGGAGATTCGAAAGATTCTTTTCTTCATGTATAATTGTGTGTCCTTTACAAGCATATTGCTCCTTCCCGTAATTCTCACTCTCGTTATAGCCAGTCCACTCGCCAATACTCAAGCACGGAGTCTATCCAACGTGACTTCTGACTCCGTTCAGCAAGTACATAATGGGACTACAGCATTTCTTCAAAACATGTTCAATGCTTCTCCACCCAATGCGCAAGACTTCCTCAATGCAACTCCTACTGCCACCCCAAGCCCTCTCAATGGGAGCCTTGTCCCTGTCCCGAACTTAACACCCTACATAGTCCCTCGCTCGCTCGTTACCATACTCTTCTACAACCTTTGGCCTGAGATTGGCCTTGAGGCAGTGCTCGAGACCATTAGCGGAGCGATCAGTATAGCTTTTGGCTTTGTGGCCGACAGGTTGGGAAATAAACCTATAGCAAATGGCTACTTCAAATATACGCATTTGTTCCCTCCAGACCTCGAGGTTACGTTCGCTGTTGGTGATTTTCGAGAAGTCGGCCGTCCGATGACCTACTACATCCTCACGGACGTCATTCGAGACATTGGAGACTTCATGATGAAGCCCGAACAGAAATTTACGGATGCTAGGTTCGAGATTGAGCAGAAGGGCATCGGATACGTTGGGTCTGGATACATCGAACAAAGTCGAGAGAGGGCAGCCGCTCCAACACCGCCGGATTCCGTGCACTGAATCAATCGCATCCATATCTTACCCTGCGATTGCCCTACATCCGATCAATGGGGTGACAGGGTTGGTAAGGGCGAAGGTCACGCCAATGGTGTCGAGGACCATAGGACAGCTATTTTACGGAAGGAGGAAGAAGTCAAGGAGGCAAAGCGCAGTTGGGCGTTCTTGATAAGGATCCAGATAGTCAGAATGGGAGAGGCTGAAAGCTTCGAGAATGATGATCGGACAGCTCAAGAGGCTCGGCGACCCTCTATGCCTATCTAGGTTCTATCTCGAATGTCCCTCGTCTTGGTGAGCCAATTTCGTACAGATCGTAGCCCTTCGCTTTCGTACATCTTCGGCATTAAATCTCAGACTTTCGACTTGCCACAGCTTTAGTCGAGAAATCCGAAATCCGATTTTAATATTGCCGCATGAGTGAAGTGTATATGAAGTACAGAAAATGCTGAATCACCATGGTCCACATACTTTATCTTGGACTTGCAGCAGAGTCGGAGATAATGGGCAAAAGTAGTTAAAGACCGTTTGTCACTTATTCGGAAACCGAAGCGGCTCCTTGCTCGGACGCTTCGCTCTTTCCTTCGCGCGTCGAGGTTGTTAGCTTGCCTGCCTCAAATGATGTAACTCTACCGACTTCATCTTATGAACATAAATCTTAGAGGAGACCCCTAGAAGCAGACACAACAAAATTCTTACGCAGCCTCCTCAGCCTCAAACCAACATAGCAAGCAACCTCCCCAGCCCAAGACCATCTCAGCAGGCGAAATCCCCTGCCCAAGACCATCTCAGCAGGCAACCTCCACAGCCCCAAACCATTACAGTAGCCACGATGAGTGTCAACCAAGAGGCTCTGGCCCGTAGTTCAAAGATCATTGACAAATTTAATGTTACCTCAGCTTCGTACCAGACCATTGGTGAACATGAAATCACTGTGGATGTACTGATACCTAAGAACCTCCAGCCGGGAAAGCATCCGGTCATCATCCGCTTCCACGGTGGATTCCTGGTATTGAACCCGCCTAGCCACCGACATTTCCTTCTAATCACTTGCAGATTACAGGCCAAAGCCTTTTCCTCGGTCACTTTTCTGCCTGGAGCATGCAATACGCTTTGAGGGAAGGCGCTATAATTGCTAGCCCGAATTATCTAAAGCTGCCCGAATCAACCGGCTTGGAGCTCATGGATAATATCTCCCACTTTTGGACTTGGGTTTATGAGAAGCTTGACGATATAGTCATCTTAGATGGCACTGTGAAAGCTGATATATCGAAAATGTTGGTCCTGGGATGTAGCGCAGGCGAGTACTACTCTTTCACAATGATTTACCAACCATCATCTCTGTAGCAGAACATGGTACAGAAAAGTGAACCCAATACTCTTCTGTTGTTTTATCCCAGAATGTTATTACGTGGTCAAAGGTGCTGACCATTTTGCAGGAGGCTACCTTGCAGTCCAATCCGCTATCACCCAGCCACCAGGAACTTTCAAGGCCATCATCGCTGGGTATCCCATGCTCGACTTCAAGTCACCTTTTTTCACTCAACACTATACAAAGCGTCCCTTCGGCCGGGCTGACGAGTTACCCGCTTCCATTATTGACGAGCACATTGCAACTAGGAAGCCTGGCGAAATTGTCTCCGCCATTCTTTCACCCAAGCGCATCGAACTTGCCGTAGCGGTTGTGCAGCACGGCCGCTTTCCAGACATGCTGCAGTCCAATGATACTTCGTTGTATCCTATCGAAACCTTGGATTCAGCAAAGAGCTACTTTCCCCCACTTTTCATCTACCATGGCTTGAATGACTCTGCTGTAGAGGTTGCGGGTACTTTGGAGTTCATGCGAAAGTACAGAGAGGTCATGCCGGAAGACAAAATGCTGGTAAAACTGGTACCTGGCGAGCATGGGTTCGACTCCACATTGGAGCTTGACGAGCCGTGGTTGAAGGAGGGGTTGGAGTTTATAACAAAGGAATGGCTTGGGTGAGAGACAAGGGCTGCCCCTCAAACTCGATTGTTGCATATGCTGTAAGTGGGAGCGTTCGGAGTCTCGTGCTTGCTGCGTGAGCCCATAAATTCATCTAAAGAAAATGCAAATCACTTACCAACGAATTGCTGCACTGGTTGCAGTATCTTCCTTATTGGCATCCACTGATTGCTTGATATGGGTGCCGTGCTCGAGCAGGGCACCTTTGCGCTTAACGAGGCAGGTTCGTTGATCAAAGGATCGACAGCCTGCATTCAGGACCAGGGAGAGGCCAGCAATGTGCCAACGGAATCTGCAGCAAAATACCAAAAATTCAATGTTTCCACAGTTCCTGCATCTTTGCGATAAGCGCCTTTGTTTGTTAAGAGCCGCGCCGACGAGAAAACGTGGCTTTGGGGGTTGCAGTGGGATGCTCGTATTGGGTCGTCGCGACAACCGACATTGAAGGTTCGTACTATTGTTGGGAACACGGTGATTCGACAATGATATCATATCTCAATACAAGAGCCATGGATGGGGAGTCGCCACCTATATGGGCAGCCAGCTGTCATTTTGCTCATCGATGCTCTTTGTTCTTACTCCTGAGTACCCATTATGCAGCTTCCAGGGTATTTGCAATTCTTATTCCCAGCTTTGGGTGCTTTCGTTCTAGCCACAACCATCCTTGGGCTGCCCAACGTGCCCAACGCTGTCGAAGATGATTCCTCAAAGGTCGCTGGATACCGCGGTCGTCCCGAAGGCCCGCTTCGCAACCCAGACCATCAGCTCGTTGCTCGAGGAGAGATCGCATTTCAACACGCCTTCGACATTGGCAACGGCTGGAACATGTATTACAGCTCCTGGCCAGCTGCGATTCTCCCTGTCCAGCCAGCCGCATGGGCTCTCGTTAATCTTTATGTGTCTATTATGCTACAGGCCAAGACAACTTGGAGCAAGGGACCTCCGCAACACGGCTTCACATCGAAGTTTGGGAACATTCAGCTAATCATGGCTTGTCCTCAACAGCCAATACCATGGCTGTTTGTGGAAAGGTTTTCGCAGAAACTGCTGCAAATCACAGAGGGCGGATGGACGGGTGTGTACTCGGTCATGTTGAGTCAAGCGGCGAACGATGTTTCCATTGCGGTGGAGTTGAGAGTAGTACCATGAATGTGGGTCGAGATGGTTCCAATGGGGAAGACACCGGAGAAGCCACCCAAAATGACGATTTCAAAGCAATCGGCACGAATAGAAAGCACCGGCCTAGAACCCAGTGATTGGACGCAGAACTGCAAGCCACAGTCACAATTTCAGGGGGAGCTCAAATAATTTTGCTGTCACACAGTGGAAGTAGCTATACTGAGCTTGTGCGGTTTGGAAGCAGCTCGTTGATCCAAAAGCGCTGCTCAGAATTCATAAAAAATGACCAAAACGCTTCATCTTTCTAGTTCGCAGGCCTACAATAGAGCTTCACGTCCATGTGACGGGGAGTCCCATCCTGCTTTCCAAGATCCCAATGTGACAACAGATTGCGAGCCTCAGGCAATGTAAGATTGATGGCCAAACCTAGAAACTCCAAGTCAAAAATGCTCTAGAAAAGTTTGGAGATCTGGTATTGCGATGGCATAAAGGAGCGGCAAAGAAATAGTTGACTAATAAGCTTGCTGATGGAACTACTTGATCTTGCATCTCCTTCGGTAGCAGTGCGATAATGCTGTAGTGCTATCTCGAGTAGCTGAACAGTTCAACAAGAGGGTACCTTACTTGCGCACTTGAAAACTCATACTTCACCTAAGGTACCTCACGAGCTCGCCTGTCATTCGTGTGGAGATAAGTACCTTTCTGCTCACAAATAGCGGACAGATGATTGGCTGAAGTCATGACGTAATCGTGCAGCCCATCAGCATCTCCATTCTCCATTCTCCATTCTCCAATGAGCCGGAATCATTTGCCACACGCATTGCCCCCACTTCGTCTTCATCATTGGAGCATTCTCATCTTCTCCAATACACTCTTATAAATCTTCGCCTCCAACTCCGTCTTCCTTTCTATACAGTCCTATATCACCACCACTTGAGCAGATCATCAACACACATTTGTGCTACTATCCAAAGCCGCCATGTCTTCACAAACGAGCCCCAATGGACACCCGAACGGTAACAGCGAAGCAGCAAAATTCCGATCCTACGAGGATGACAGGAATGCTGCCTCGCAAGACACCATCTACACTGCTAGCAACGGCACTCCCGTGCCCCACCCATACGAGACCCAGCGTGCTGGTGTCAACGGTCCTCTCCTCCTCCAAGACTTCCACTTGATCGACCTCATCTCCCACTTCGACCGCGAGAGAATCCCAGAACGAGTTGTTCACGCCAAAGGCAGTGGCGCTCACGGCACCTTCACTTGCACAGAAACACTCGACGATCTATGCCTTGCCGATATCTTCAGTGAAAAGGGCAAGCAATGTCCAGTCACCGTCCGCTTCTCCACTGTTGGTGGCGAATCCGGATCTCACGACTGTGCTCGTGATCCTCGAGGTTTCTCAGTCAAGTTCAGGACCGAGGAGGGCAACTGGGACATGGTTGCCAACAACACACCTGTTTTCTTCCTTCGCGACCCAGCAAAGTTCCCTCATTTCATTCACACCCAGAAGCGTCATCCCGCAACCCATCTTACCCACAGCGACGATAGCACGGCCTTCTGGGACTACCTCTCCCAGAACCCAGAGTCAGTCCACCAGGTCTTGATCCTCATGGGTGACCGTGGCATTCCAGATGGATACCGTTTTATGCATGGATACGCCGGGCATACTTTGAAGCTCGTCAATAAGTCAGGCGATTGGGTCTATGCTCAGATGCATATGAAGTCCCAACAGGGCACCAAGTTCATCACCCAAGAGGACTCGGCCACTAAATCTCCCGACTACTCGCAGAAGGATCTTTTCTACGCCATTGAGAAAGGCGACTTTCCAAAATGGACGGTTGAATTCCAGACCATGACCGCCAGGGAAGCCGAGGAACTATGGGAGAAGCAGAAGATCAATGTGTTCGACTTGACCCACGTTTGGCCTCAGAGCCAATTCCCTCGTCGAAAAGTCGGCGAATTTACGTTGAATGAAAATGCAAAGAACTACTTCGCCGAGATTGAGCAAGTTGCGTTCAACCCAGCACACATGCCACCAGGCATCGAGCCTTCGTCGGACCCGGTCCTCCAAAGCCGCCTGTTCTCTTATCCAGACACCCACCGCCACCGTATTGGTGTCAACTACCAACAGCTCCCAGTCAACTCTAGCCGCACCAGCTACCGTATTGCCAACTTCCAGCGCGATGGTAATATGGCGTTCTACAATCAAGGCTCTCGTCCCAACTACCTCTCTTCCATCGAGCCCATTCAATTCCGCGAGCGTACTGTCGACCTCGACAAAGTCCACGGACAATTCATCGACGAGGCCGTTACCTTCCTGTCCGCGATCAAGCCCGAAGACTTTGATGCTCCTCGTGCTCTTTGGGAGAAGGTCTTCGATGATGGTGCGAAAGCTCGGTTCATCTCCAATGTATCTGGTCATATGTCTACGTGTACGAAGGAGGAGATCATCAAGCGACAGATTGCCATTTTCCGCGAAGTTTCTGAGGATATCGCCACTCGCCTAGAGAAGGCTACTGGCGTGAAGGGATATGACGGTATCGCCAAGTAGGTCGCTCATCCTCGATGCTGTGAATTCTTCCCGTACTAATCAGTGCTTCAGCATGAACTTCAATGGTACACATAACGGCTTCGCCAAAGATCACAAAATACGCAATGCCAACGGCATGGCCTCAAAGGTCGGCTTCAGCGGCCACTCCCACAATGGAGCTCCCATCAAGGGCACCCACAAGGATGAGAGCATTGAGCACCCTGGTACAGAAGGCACAAGGGTAAATGGGTCGGCCGCCAACGGTGCCAACGGTCACTGATTTTTTGCCTTTCCAATTAGATAAGAACGTGTCATGCTTTTAAAGACAGGAACCAATTCATCATGAAATTGTAAGGAAAACCTAGATGAGATTGAAGTGTATTTAGTACGAAGAGATGAAAAGCATATGTGAAATGATATAACCTTGTACATAAGTCTGTCTAAAGGGTACTCCAGAACGATTTGCTACTCTTGGATCAAGTCTCGTTAGTGAAGTAGCTCCATATATGCATGTGTCACAGATGGGTGATCAATATTCACTTTTGCCCAATTCGAATCTTTAGCATCGCATCTGGATGCTGTTGATCCTGCCTTGGAACTGTTCCTGACCAAACTTTATCATATCCTGCCGGATCAAATTTACGTAATTTATCTCCAGAGATGCCTGCAATAAGTAGAGAATAGAATACTAAGGTAAAGCTGTCGTCAGATACACTCGGGACACAATGCAAAGCTGGAGCCTGAACAGGCACAACATTTCGAATTACTACCAACGGCCACTTTACTGACCAGCCCGGGGATCATGAAATACAAAAAAAAGGCGTAATCCCTCCTTCAGTCGATCAGTCTTGATGCTCAGTACACAGATCATCTTCTCTGAACTACACTCACAAAGTGGCAGCAATATTGCTCTTTCCTTCAACGTGGTACCACTGAACTGCACCAATTCATGCCCGCGGTGCGATTATCATCATGTTTCCTTTGTCCAACTCTGCTTGATTTCGACTTGAAGTCGAGGACATATGTGCGTGAAGCGTCTACAGATTTCGTCTTGAGGTGCAAGCTGAACATTCTTGATCACACTTGCATTATCTTTTGGATGGAAAACGCTCGAGCATGTGGTCATCAGACAATGGATAATAGAAGTACCATACTAGGTATCACTCCTTGTGGCATCTACTCTACATCGAATCTCCGCCTCGCTTTCTCAATTTTTGCCAAAAGGAAAGGCATTGTTACACTCTACGCTCATTGTTTTCACCCCCGCACCTTCTTGATTTCAGATTGTTGCTGCTTTCGTGTCTTCTGTGCTGCAGAGTATTGCCATTTGCCGCCGGGTTTCAAGTTGAGCTGGAAAACATGTGCTAGGCCCAATATTAATTTTCATTTAAAGGTTCTGGATGTCGTGTCACATAGTGCTCTAGAACTAGTCTGAGAATGGGTGTAGCACGCGAGCTAGATTGAGGGGCTCTCCTTGGCGTAAGAGAATAGGGAAGGCTGACACGCGGGCGAGATAAGAACTAGATGAGATAGCGGCCTGGAGCAAAGGTAGCGAGGAGGCCGGGGACAGTCTACTGAGATGTTAGTGTGGGTGTGGGTAATTTTGGTTGGCGAGTCTCGGCGAGTCAGGTTGGCGAGGTTGGGTTGCTTGGTTGCTTGGCCTCCACCTCCCGGCACCATGGCGGGCTTTTTCACTACCACTGCTACTCCACCGGGTCCCTTAAAGATATGCCCGGGCCCCGCTTCAGAAGGCTTTTCTTTTCCAGCATTCTTCCATTCCGGCGATTGTGCCCAAGATCAACTTGACATCTTCTAATTGGATGAAGAGTTCTCTTTACGCAGATCTAACTTGCCATGGATTCCAATGCAGGCGTCACGAGGGAGGCCGATGTCACTGGCTCCAATTTGGACGACAAGCAAACTGGGAGGCGCAAATCTGCATATGCTAGGCGCAAGTCCTCCGTAGTCGTCGATGAGACCCCTGCGGCCGTTGTCGAGGCCTCTGAGCTCAGCGTTGCTGACCGTCGATTGGCTGAGATGGGCTACGTGCAAGTCAGCTACACCGTCCCATTGATCGTGTGAAACCTGCTCATTGCTGATGAGTACTAGGTCTATAAGCGAGAATTCTCATGGCTGTCTACCTTCTCCTTCGCCCTCTCGGTATCCGGCCTCTATGCCTCCGTCGCGACCACCTTTATCTATCCGTTCGAGGCTGGTGGTGCCTCCTCCGCTGTCTGGTGCTGGCTGATCTCTGGCTTCGGCTGCTACTGCATTGCCCTTTCAGTCGCAGAACTTGTCTCTGCATATCCGACATCTGGGGGTCTCTACTTCACCTGCAAATACCTCGCGCCGGACGAATGGGTACCAGAGATAGCATGGTTATGCGGCTGGCTCAATTTACTCGGACAAATCGCTGGAGCTGCTTCCACCGAATATGGATGTGCTCAGTTGCTCCTGGCTGCGGTCTCAATGGCCGGCGACTTCAAGGGATACGTTCCCACCGATCGTCAAACCGTAGGAGTCATGGCCGCGTTTACCCTTCTACACTCCACACTAAACAGTATGAATACAGCAGCACTAGAGAAAATGACTAAAACCTACGTGATATTCCACGTTGCCGTGCTGTTCAGCTGTTGCGTCACTTTGCTCGCCATGTGCGACTACAAGCACACCTCTTCCTACACTTGGACCACCGTAGTGGACAACTCAGGCTGGTCGCCAACCGGATGGTCATTTCTCTTCGGCTTCCTCTCAGCTTCTTGGACCATGACGGACTACGACGCGACCGCTCACATTGCAGAAGAGATCAAGAACCCAGAAATCAAAGCACCATGGTCCATCGCACTCGCCCTCGGCTTCACTTGGATTGGTGGCTGGCTCTTCAACATTGTTCTCGCCTACTGCAGTGGTGATCCAACTCACACACTTGGCAACGTGGTCGATCAGCCCGTGGCTCAAATATTCTATGATGTGATTGGCAGAAATGGGGGAATTTTCTTCGTTGTCGCCGCATGCTTCGTCCTCAACTTCACAGCCATGACTGCAATTCAAGCTGGTGCCAGGACCATCTGGGCCTTTTCCCGCGATGAGATGTTGCCTGGATCCCGCATTTGGTACAAGATCAACAAGACAACCAATACGCCAATCTACGCTGTCTGGCTCTTTGGCATTGCCTGTGTTCTTATCAATTTGATCGGTCTCGGATCTTATATTGCTATCAGTGCCATCTTTAATCTCACGGCCATTGCTCTGGACTGGTCTTACTGTATCCCTATCATCTGCAAGATGGCTTATGGAAAGTTCGAGCGCGGACCTTTCCATCTGGGCCCATTGAGCTTGCCAATCAATATTTGGGCCGTCTGCTGGACGACCTTTGTCACCATTATCTATGTTATGCCTACGATAAGGCCTGTGACGCCACAGAATGTAAGCTATCTGAGAACTTGCTTTAGAAATTCCTCAATTGCTGACTAAAACGCTTCAGATGAACTACGTTGTCGTCCTTATGTTTGCTGTTGCTATTTTCGCCGTTGGATACTGGTTTGCTGCTGGCCGCTACTACTACATTGGGCCGAGGATCAAGGCACAGCTCATCATGGGTGTTGAGGGGGCAGGCACTGCTGGCAAGGCCGGAAGCTCAGGCGGCGAGAGTGATGAGAAACACATCGCCTGAGGATTTACATATGAGTTCCCTTGCAATGGTGCCACTCGTATATATTTTCGGAAGGCCTGCGGACAGAATGACTCATGAGTGGTTGAAGGCGGCGTCTCTTGTACATTGCCTGTTGGTTTTCTGATATATACCCTGAGGCGAATGCCGCAAACGAATTTACGTCTTCACAGCGAAGCCTACATTCTCGTCAACGAGAGGAATGAACTGCTTGTCAGGGTATGAATTGCTGACGGTAGGGCTTGCACTCGCCATCCAATGACAGAGCTTACTGCTTGACTTATTGCAATGTTTGTCATCTGCATTGAAGCTTTCCACTAATTTGGTATCCCGCCAAAGTGCAACCAAGTGCCTGAGCTTTATTTGGACGTCTAGCGCGTTGTATGCTTTCTAAGCTGGGGATGTATACACAGTGGCAGTACATGGCTTCGCCGCGGGTCGAAAGAGCCGAAGCCTGAATATCTTGATGATTCTGGTGAGGAATGGAAAGATTTGTTTCGTGCTCAGCGCCTGAAGCTAAAGATAAAAAACCGGATGGCTCATTTTCGAAGGCTGAAGCGATACATGCATCGAATCCATGTAACCATCCTAGTATCTTGTTTGCGAATTTATTTTTTCAACTACAGTAGTACATTAACAGCTGAGTGCTTCAGATCACCGATCTACGGGTTTGATTATCTGTTCGAGGTTCTGATTAGGCTAGGAAATCAAGTCAAGAGGCGGCGCTGTGGCCCATGAACTTGATGCCTAAAGCAAACGCTATCTGCTATCGCATTGGCTAATTAGCCCGCATGGATCACCTTCCTACCATTTTCTGAGCAGAGCCGTTCGTTTGATCGAGAATATGGCACCATGGCTACTAGTTCTCCTTTATTTTAATCCGCAGGAAGTCTACCAGGTCGCAAAGCATTGCTGGAGAATACCAGTGTGCCAATCCATCATATTCCTTCCAGATAACATTGAGGCCCATGCTTATGAGACAGCTAGCAGCTTCCTGGCCAAGGTGGAGTGGAACTTTCTGATCCTCTGTACCGTGGCCCAAAAAGAGGGGCGTTTCTTGGAAAGACATGGATGGCCGATCGATAGGTACCCCAAGCTCCTCGTACAAGTATACAGCTGCTTGTGCAGGTGTTTCCATTTGTTCCGAATCACCGGAGCGATCGAAAGGGTCATCGTCGTCAGGTTCCGCATGGTTCTCCTTGCTCTCCGATCGTGCAATCTCTTCCATTTGCTTCCGGAAAGGCAGCCAGCCACACATGCCAAAAGCAGCAGCAAGTGGCTCCTCTTGCCATGTCAATAGCGAGATCAATGACGCGGCACAGCCTTGACTCAGACCTCCAAGAACGACATTCTCCGCACCAAGCAGTTCAATCTCAGCCTTAAGCAACTTGTGGATGTATGCGCTTGTTTCACGCAGACCGTCTATCTGCAGTTCTTCGTGCTCAGTCGGAGTCTGCAAAGACCCATTGTCGAACCATTGGTTGATGATCGAGCGGTTGTATATCTTGGCTCGACGCTTCGATGCTGTGGGAAAGATGAATTTTACATGGGGAAATGCTTCGGAGAATAGCTGGGTCGGAGAAATTTGGGTGCCTAATAATGCTGGCCCAAATTCTTCCGCATTTGAGCCGCGGCCGTGCAGGATGATGAAGCTTTGTTTGTGTTCAAGGGATGGGTGTATGATTAGAGGTTCGGGGTAACCGTGTGATTTGCGTGCCGTCGGGGCTGGGACTTTGGTCTTTTCAGCCATTTTGCTTGAGATGTTCGGAGTAGTTGTTTTTGTCTGGCATCGAGTAACATGTCAGAATTTATTTACTGTTTCATGGATCAAATACCCATATGACACAAAAATTTGTGCAACACAAGGCAACAGCGCTAGTTGAACCTCACACCTACCGCTAGCGTACCATTGACGCAGGGCGTCACTCGTTTTCGTTCGAAGACAGAAATTGCCCCCTACCAGAGTATAAGACAAGCTCATATACCACAAGGCCTGACAAGGCTCAAGCCAACCGCCAACTAGCCATCTAACAGCCCGAGAGTGAGATACAATAATGTCGGGAGAACGTGAATTGACACCCCGTCAGCTCGAAATCATACAAAAAGCACAAACCACACCATTTCCAGACCTCTATTACGAGTGGTCTGGCAGTCCTGCTGACATGGCTGTGCCTCCAATTGAAGAATGGGAAAAGGCGCTAGTAGGCAAAAGACTCTTACGAAAAAACGAGGAAGGCGATGATAATGTATGGCTTTATCTTTCTATTCCCATTGGGTAAATTTCACTGATCTATTGGTGTGCGAAAGACGGTCAAGCTCTCCGATTTGCCTCAACCATATCGGATTATGAGCCATTACAATGACTGTATGCGAATTAGGAGAAGGTACATCGTGAGATCAGCTTAGTTGAAGAGGTCGTTGTATTGATTATTTTTCTATACAGGCTGAGCCTCCATGTTCACCACGACACGCGCATTATCTATAAGGTGCATTACGGCTAGAACTCACTATTCTAAGACATTTGTGGACGTGAATGAATTCGAACGGAGGGTGTATAAATTTTCCTACGAGTGTCTCCTCGGCCTAATCAATATTGGGTCTTTCCATAATTTTCACAATGGAACTTCTATTGGCGTCATCAGCTTGTATACTATCACCAAGGGTATCCTGCTTTGATGATGACACACTGAAGCCATTTTATTTGGCATACTTTACAACGAACTTTTTGTCGTCTTGAGTAGCATCATATTTCTCCTCAGCTTCTGGTCAGCCATATTGCTAGTCATCGTTATATATGTCTTAGTGGCTTGATGTCTGGCTCAACGGTGTTGCTCGCGGTTTTAGTTTACCCAGTAGAAGCAAGGAGGCCGTACAAAAGGCCAATCGTCGTTGTGTTTCCTTAACCCTGAAAACTTCGGTATTATGACTATAGTGGGACACAATTTTACGGGTAGTCTTGTCTTGGAGGCTGTTGATTGGGCAGGGAGCCTTGTTACCTTAGTAGAGAACTTACCGACGTGAACTGTTTTTGTTAGACGTTGATATGTGTGTGTGTAAAACCTATGTCGATCGTAAAGAATTTGTCATAAAGATGGTCAAGTGGGGAAGCAAAGAGTCACCAGTGACCAATGTACATGCACGGTGCCCGGAGCGCTCCTCCGAAAAAGATTGTAACGCTCTTTTGGCCGGGCTTCAGATGTACACCTAGTTCGTGATGCTACCAACGAGTGTATACCATATTACCTCAACTCTTCTTTTCCCAAGGTATGACCGTCCTTCCCTCTTCAAAACTACCACCCTTTGGTCTCCACATCAGGTAGGCGTGTACAGGTGTCTGAAACAAAGCACATAATTCCTTCCATCTCTTGCTTGGATTGCGCCTGGTTGGATTAAGGTAAATGGTGTGCATGTAGACGAAGCCGCTGCTTTCATAACATGGCTTGCCAGCATCTGTCGCTTCCACAAAAGCCTCGATACCTAGCTCGTCTGCCTTACGTGTGCCCCAGTCTAAAAGCATACGCGCCACACCGCGCCGTCGATGTTCTGGGTGGACGAACAAGAGTGCAATTACTGTTGTGCGTCGTCAACGTTCCGCAGGACATCCAGCGCAGACTAGCAGAGATAGGGGAAGAATAGATTGGCCGTACACATGTGGGGCCTGTTCATGGTCTGCTGTCGAGGTACTAGCCAGTCGTCGAGCAGCTTGTTGGCAAATTCCCTATCCTCTCCTTGTTCTGGTGTCAGCACCAAAACGATGCTCCCCGGACATGACTTCTCTCACCTTCAGGAAACCAGGTAGCCTCCATTGGATGATCAAGTCGCTTGGTGTATGGATTCTCCACGAATTTGTTCCACTCTGCAGCTCCGACTATCTTATCCCCAATGTCCGTATCGACTACCTTGAGCCATATGCTTGTAGGATCATCCTTGTAGTGGCTTATGGCCCTGTCTCTGAGCTCCTTGAATGACTCTCGTGCTTTGCCGGAAGTCCCTCTCTCAGGACGGAAGAGGGTAAAGATGGTGTTGAAAGGGTCAGAAAAAGATTCGGATTCGCATTGTATCAACTCGTTCCAATCATCGTCGAGCTTGTGCTCGCGAAGCTCAAGAGGCATGGTTGCTTGCTGGAGAGCTTAAGGGTGGAGAAGAGCAAACAATACGAAATGCTCCGAAGACACATGGTGGGGCGCATTGCATGCAGGCTTTCGCGTATCTGCTTGGATAGGAGAAAGGCATTGGTCACAGAATTGGATCGGCTGGGCTGCCTGCGCGTGGGGAGTCGAGCCGTTTGATGGGGGTTATTACTAGCTGTAGAACTATGCGCCTACAGCGGCAGCCCGCTAGCCTTAGAAGTAGAACTAGAAGGGCTCACTGCCTTATGGGCCAAACCCCCCAGTGGGCCAGCACCAAGTTTAATTCAACATTAAGCCCAGTACCGGGCTGGAATACGGTACAAAAGTTATAGATGTAACTACATATCACAATTTTGCAGGCAAAATAAAGATATCAAACCCAACGGATCTGAAGTTATCGAGGAAATGGCCCACTAGAGGGTTTGGCCCGCAAGGCAGTGAACCCTTCTAGTTCTAGTTCTAGGCTGGCTCTACGGGCTGCTTCTCGGGGCTCCAAGTCAGCTACAAACAGAATCCGGAGTACTGGTGAAGAACTTTTACGGATCCCACTTCACCACGGTAATGACTTGGTCAGCGCTCATCAGCCGCGAGGAAGCCACTGTCGCCTCGAGCGACCTTCATCTAGTTCCTTTGGACCGACGAGAGAGTACATCAACATGCCTATCGCCGAATCTCAACTGGGACAGCTGATCCAAAATCCCCTGCTTCGTCTCGACCAGACCACGGTCGCCATGCTTGGTATGGCATTAACGCCGATTCGTACCTTTTGATACCATTGACAGGTAACAGAAGAGACGTCGTCTCGGCTTCAATAGCCTTGGCCAAGCCTCTCATTCGCTATCAGCGAGTTCCAAGGAACCTGCCTGCCGAGCATGCAAGCTCACGTCTAATCATTCTATGGAGTAAAGTGATGGGGGTTCCCTGCCATTCAATTTGATTGAGAAAATATCCAATCCATTTGAGTTTGGAGCCAGCGATAGACTTCAGCAAAATCCAGTGACTCCAAGCCACTCACCAATTCATTCTCCTTCTCGCCCTCGCAATCTTCGAGTCTGTCTTTGAAGCTACTAGGACTTTCTACAAGCTGCTGAACTCTCGAGCTAGGCGAAGACTCTATCTCTGTGCGTCCTTGATTTCATAGAGATGTTCTGTCGCAGTGAAGACTGCGTCGACAAGCTAGACGAGGCTTGCCCTCGCACCCAATACTGCTATTGTATCCGTGGTCAGTAGTAGCTCTGATTGTGCGGAAGACTGTGAAGAAAGGTACAAGAAGCAATGCTATACGCTCTCAATCTTTGTCTCAGTCGAACTCTGCGGGAGTTACAGATAGGCGCCTAGCTGGTTGTACGTCCTTCTAGCTCTCCTCTTTGGTAATCAAGACTTGTTGTTGAGGTACGAGATATACTTTTGCTATGAATCCCGCATGATGCTCAGACATAGTCAATAAACCCTGCGGATTCTTTGATATTGACCTCGGCAAAGTGGGAAAGCTGACTATTCCGTTCCTTGTCCGAATAAGTAGGGTGTGATATAGAGGCAGACTCAAGATTTACTCACAGACTTCATAACCAGCCATAAGGATGATCTAAGGAAGAATACTCAGGTCTCGTGGAGAGAATTCAACCGAGTTCCGGATCGATTGGAGTGATTGCTTCATAGCGAGTCTAATCGACTCACATAAGAGGAAACGAGTCGAAGTATGAGATTTATTCTCACTCAAAAATGGCCTCTCCAGACACAACGAATTCGCGTCAAAGAGAAGTGTGCCTTTGCGAATCTGCATTTTTCGTGGAGCCCAAACCAGATCATGATGGTGCTTGCTCTTAGTTCATACGTGCGGAAACCGGCTATGGTATAGTCAATGCATATGAAATATACGGGAATGACTTGTATTAGGCCGTAAGACTCATATTGAGACCGAGACCGAGAGCTGGGGTAATATCATTTGGCAGGGAGCCAGCTTGCGTCCCGTCTTGCTAAAACAAAGCATCACATAGACTGCATATCTACTGGGACTGAAGGTATAGTCTAAACACTCTGATATCGGGTATGAGCCAAATATATGTTACTAAAGTAGATGTGCTATTATAACCGCAACTCTGCTGCGCAGGAGGTTACCCAAGCGCCAGTAGAGTACATTCGCGAAGATCAGATCTATGCGCGTAAATAATTCATCTAAACTGTCCTCGACTATTCATATTCTTGTTCGTGAGCACAAACTACAAGTAATGCCTTACATTGGGATACCCACTCTCTGGCGTTTGGTGAGCATCTACCTTCTACTTGCATATGTAACAATAGCTTCTATCGTGGTTCCTCCCGCAAACCTTTCACCGCCATATATCTCTAGGAAGAACATTAGCTCTCTAAGTCCCCCTACGACCCTTGCAGCAGGTGATGTCCGATGCTACAAACCCCTACCTGGCCGTAGGACTATTCACGTGTGGACGTGTCGCCCCCAATTAGACGCCTGGCTCAAGTCCCCCGAGATCGATGTACCCAAGCTCTACGTCTACAATCAGGAGAGGACTCTCTTGACTGGACTGCCATGTATCATCACTTTACAGTCCATTGCCTTGAGACGGCCGATTGTGATTTCACTGAGACAGATACTTGACGATGTTCTTTTGGTCTTGAAATTCTGTGAAAGGTACGGCGTAGGAGGGTGGACGGATATTGACGGAACGACATGGTCTATCGCTGTGGATGGTGGCGTTGATGTAGTAGGGGTAGGAAATGTGACATTGGCGGGAGCAGAGGAATGATTGAAATATTGTTACAAACGAAACCGGTTCGTTTTATCCAGCATTCACCCTCCCAGCATTCTCGAGGTAGTCATATTAATATTGTATCATAGACTCGCACTAGAAATCATTAAAAGCAATTCGTCCTACTATCGTAGAAGCTTCCAAGCCGTGAATTCCTCCCTACTCTCTAGGAGAGCCCGTAAACGAGTAACATAAATTACTTTTAGCTACTTCAAGTTTAAGATTTGTTCCAGGCTTGACTGTGGATGAGGTGGTGAAGGGGTTTAAGCAGGTAGTGAAGACCTGGCGAAGCTGGAGGTCATCGAAGAAAGATTTTGATGAGAGTCCGATTGCTTAGCTAGCGATGATCGAACGCATATGGAGAACATTTTCTCGGGTTGGTCTAAAGATCTGGTGGAACGATCTTCCAAAAAGTCGGTAAAATATACGGCAGTTGATCTTGAATACCAGCGACAGTACATGCTTGATACAAACGCCTGAGCGACAGGGTGTATGATTGGGACACTTCCCGCCATAAACGATAAGAGTTTCAATACGATGAATCCTCATCTAAGTACCCGCTGAAACCCATAATGCCCTCAAAGTGTTCCAAAACGTTCCCTTGTCGGCGCCATACGGCTCGTGCATTAGATTTTCCACATTATCTTTCACCAAAGCTGCACCAGCATCTCCATATTCTTTGACATACAGCTTTCTACAAAGATTCTGAGAGCAGGCGTCCTACGGATGTCAGAATGCAGATCTACGTTTCTTGAATTACTATGCTTCAAGGATAGTGGATGAGAATTTGGAGCTGTATGACGGAAGTCGTGGGTTTTCATTGCCCACTTATTTGAGAGTAAAGCAGCTCGACCAAATGCAACACCGGAATCTATTGTTCATCTCAACGCAGAACAGTAGAGTAGAACATTAGCACAATTATGGTTACATAAAGCTTCAATGGTTAATGAATGAGTGTATTAGACCGGCTGATCAGACCGGCTACAGAAGACTATGCTAGCTATTTAACTTATCGTTGCCTTTGCTTTTAGACGGAACATAGTAGGTTGAAAACATTTATACCTGACAGAGCCTTGCTTGTTCGATATCTTGAAATTCGATTACTCAAGCCCAGCTAAGTCCACGACGGACTCTGGAAGGTCCAGCACAATCAGTGCATTGGCTGTAATCCTGGACGAGCGTACTCGGACAAGCGATAGGCTCATACGACACAACCGGATTATCTGCATCGCCAGTGTTAGCACGTCCACTGCTCCAACCAGATCTCACTATGCGAATCAAAGACTTACTCCAGCCCATAGGCCCACCAGCACTACTACTCGCCTGCATAATATCAAAGTGCGCGGAGTAGTTATACTCATTCGTCGGCTGCGCGCACCACTGCTGATTACCATTCGCAGGACACAAGTTCGTGACCATGACGGTTATGGACTCGCCAGCACCAGTACAGTCGCCTTGGCCTTGAGCAGCAATGTAGCCCAGATTGGTGACGTTATAACACGTGCCGCACCCGGTACCGCAGTAACTGGCGGTACTGCCGGCGCCGTCGAACAGGTTCTGCGATGAGGCTGCAGTGAAGAGACCAGGGCCGGGAGACTCTTGCCAGGGGTACAGTGTACCGCCGCCGGTGCCGGTACCGCAGCCACATGCTCCTTTCTGGCCGTCCCAGTAATGCTACAGTAGGGTCAGTGAGAAGTGAGGGGATACGAGAAGGGCTGAAACTTGCAGTCGTGGAGGCTACTCCTGAGTTCTTCTCTCCGGTGTAGACGCTGCAAGTGCCTGGATTGACTGGCGGCGAGCTAGGGCTGGCAGATGGACTGGGGTTGGTCGTTGGACTGGGATTGGTGGGTGGAGTGGAACCACTGCATCCGGTCCAGCCGGGGTTCTGGGCAAGACATTCAGAGTAGTCTTGACGCGTGGACTATGTCAGTAATCACGACGACGTAAGATTGATACTGGACGCACGTACACTGATTTTGGCAGTAACATGTCAATCCAGCAGCGCAGGTTGTAGATCCGGTATATCCAGAGCCTCCGCACTGGCCATATTCAGGAATAGTAGCGGCTTGGGCTTGTACGACGATGCTGCCAGAGAGAAGGGCAAGAATGAGTTCGGTGAACATGATCATATGAGCTCGTGCTGATGAATGATTTTAAAGGGAGAGTGTGACTTGACAATGGTGTTGCTTGAGACTGGGGAAGTTCTGGAGTCTGGAGTCTGTGATCTTTGATGATGAAAGTGGAGAAAACACCGAGTCGGAAAACAGCCCCTTCTTATACTTTTACAATCCCCTTGAACGGACTTGATGCCAGGAAAAGGGCCGATACTTGATCAAGAACGTCGTCACAATGCATCTGTCGGCGATTCACATCAACATAACGTCTCCCAATCTGCAAGCAGATCTCAATACGGAAGGATACGAAGCAATCAAAGACTAGCAGAGGAGTTGGTGTGCATATCCCTTGGGAATTCTGAAATTCGGCAATCAATGAAGCCTTTCAGCCGTCTCGAGATGTCGAGTAAAGATTCTCCGATCGAAAAGGAACCTCTTGTTACTTGTGTATGAACCGATGGCTGTCATAGTTCGCAATCATTCGACTGATGTCAGCGAAAGCCCCCTTCAATGTGGAGCGCTGATTCGAGTAGGCTGAAAACAATCTACCGAAGACTTTGTTGATCCCTCTGTACAGATCATTATTCTTGCCTCGGATACGGGGTCGAAGTTGATCAGCCACGTCGTATTTCAAAAGCATTTCTTCAAGAGCATACTCTTCAGCTGTACATTTGTTCTTGAGATTTCCAATGCGTTACCACAATCGAGGGTGTGGTGCTCGTATCAATGCTGCCGAATCGAGTGTGACTAAGTCAGAGACAATGATCGACAATATCCTTGCTGGGTATAGGCAATCATTCAGCTGGTCCATGGTAGACCGTACTACGTCGTATGTAATATCGAGCAAAATTAAGCGCTGATGCGCTGAGTCACCTTCTTGCCTTCGACGTATCATACATGAGAGCATCTTACGTTGCTTTTGAAACAAAGGTTAGCAACTGACATGTAGTGATGGGGTAATAGCGTCCACACATTTGAAAACCGTTATGGAGGCTGGAGATGTCAGGATCTCTTTTTAGGCGTTGAACAAAGATGATAATTTTGAGAATTGAGATTAGGGTCAGTGGTCATCATTGGTGACAAGCAAATATCCCAGCTTTCAGGAGCGACATTATCGCCGCCGACTCCCTAGATGGAGCATCTGATGGAAACTTTGGTGGCCCGTAACGTAAGAGCCGGAGCATACTAGAGAGAGCGAGCCAATATTGCTGACAAGGTGTTTGCGAACCGACTTCCAGATAGCCACATGTCTCTGCAGATCTCTCCATATCCGTCCCACGTCTTTGGCTATACCATTGAAATTTTTCGAAGACCAATGACATTACCTGAAGCACTTGAAAGCTCCGCATCAAGGAACCAATCGCGAAACATTTGTGGCATGGCGCAGCTGTCAAAATCTACTCAAAGTCTGCCACTGAGGTCACAGAAGTAAGAGACTGGGTGGATCGGTTAAAACGCTTATGATTTACTTCCTAGGCTGTGGTGGCTGTCTGAGGGACGTGACTGACGCCAGACGCACACCAGAATTTAGCGTTATTACTTTAACAGGTAAGTTGTTCCTTGCACCAACGTCAGAATACGCTTCGCACCCCCACTAAAATTCTCCGATGTCAAATAATCCGATGTGTGGAGATCGCCTAACAGTCACAGATTCAGCTAATTAATCAGTTTCATGCCATTTCTCACCGGAAGGGATGTCAGAGTTTTCCTGTTCTTACATTCTTCAGCTCCACATTTGACATTTGGAACAAAATATCATCTAATTTCCTCGGCATCTCATCTTGGGTATACGACGAGTTGGCCAAGGCTCGTATTTTACATAAGTGGTGCAGGCCTTGGATGTTGTTGCCCGGTAGAGAGGAAAGAAAGGAATTGATTTTTGCGATGCCAAGACATGTTTCTAGTGACGGGAGAGGCTGAGGGTTCTGCGTCAATTTGCAACTTCAACCCATCCACCAATACCCAATGGTGAGCACGGAAGCTGCTATCGCACATCACAGGCCTTTCGTAGATCTGAGTATCAAGGCCAACAAGATTATCTTGCTGTGACCGCAAGTTGCAACTCACTTAACTTCTCGGAGACTTACTATCTTCCATGACCATGTCATCTCGTACGAGTAAGGAATATATTGAATATATTGACCGGAATGTACGGTTGAGTATGCGATGATATCGACTCACAGATACTGAAGTTCCTGCGATGAAAGCTTATTTCCTTGTCTAAAGGCCCCTGTAGTTTTGCTAATTGCAGGCGATGAGAGTGCTACTCGTTGAATCCGGAAGAGATATGCAGCATGGCATTACGCTTACGAGCTGACAGCTTCTGACACCATTTCCCTATGACGCCTAAGGAGCGTCGTAGACTGACCGTTTGGCCCATTGGCCTCAGGCTGGTGGTCTCGTAACTTTTATTCTGCAGTTGTGTCATCGACGATCGTGATCATGTCGAACAAGGCTTCCGGTTGGTCATGGAGTGACGTTTAATGTACAGCCGTCGAAGAGGGAGAGGTTCACGGCGTTCTTGAAAGAAGCTGAGACGGACCATCCCATCGTTATTGGTGGCTTTCGCTGAGGTCGATCGACGATGAGGTTTTTCATTCATGCAGCTTACTGTGCGAGTGGGTCAAGGATCTCTTTGGGCAGGATTCATGAAATATTAAAGTCACATGTCCCCTCCATGCCTTCATCCAATATTCATTCCTCTTCAACTACAGCTTCTTACTACCCCTTACTAGCAACGTATCGCTTACTTTGAAGACTGCTGCTCCTCTTACTCGACTCTCCTGTTATCCACAACCGCAATAAACCTCGCAATCCTCTAAAAGCTTTGTCTACACCAAGCCAGAATGCAGCTAAGCTACATTATCCCTCTTCTTCTCGCGATCCCAGCTCGCTCCCTATTCGTACTAGTCCCTCTCTACCTCTACCCTGGCAACTCCGCCTCCGCCTGGTCCAACGTCACCGCCGCTATTGCTGCAAACCCCCATGTCGACTGGCAAATTATTATCAATCCCAACTCTGGCCCAGGTACCTACCCGCCAGACGCCAACTACATCGCCGGCGTTTCAAAGATTAACAGCTATCCCAACGCCGTCACCCTAGGCTATGTCGATACTGGTTTCACGCAAATCTCTTACTCAACCTTGGAATCTCAGGTCGATACTTGGGCGAACTGGTCCACTTACACTGCAGCCAACATCGCCATCCACGGGATCTTTTTCGACGACGTCTCCGATGACGCCAGCAGCTCGTCTTACAACTATTACCAGCAAGCTGCGGCATACGCTCACAGCACTATGCCGTCAAAGCCCGCGCCGGTGGTATTCAATCCCGGCACTACGGCCCCAGACCAGTTGTTCGCATACGCAGACACCATCGTCCAGTATGAAGGACAGCTATCAACATACAAAGACACCGCCACGATATCTACATTCAACCAGGCCTTCGATCAGCAGACGGCTATTGTGATCTATGACACCACTACCACGGCGAATGTGAAGACCTATGTGCATGACATGGCTGTGAACGGTATCGAGGCTGTGTACTTTGGCGTGGATTGTTGTTATGGTGTTTTCAGCCTAGATCTTTTGAATCTGGTGGCTTCGGCAGTGTATACTGGGTGAGTCCTACGAGAGCGAATGGCTTGAGAGGGAGTCAAAGGAAGGAAATGTAACGTTTCGCCGTAGGAGCGAGTCTGCGACACTCGCAGATGAACTGAGCTTGGCTTTATGACGCCCCTCTTCTATTCATACTTTTTGTGTCTCTACATTAGGCATATGACGTGCATAGGCTCGATGCAGGCGCGAGGCAACCTTTCTCGAGAAAAAGTGAACATTTCAGGGCTCGCGGATGCCTGCACTATGAATTGTAATGAAAAGTCCAAGTTATTGTATTCTGTTTGTGTCATTACTGTATCTTCATGATTACTCGTTGTCCAGGACTCCCTTTTATACTTAAAGATTCGTGAGACATTAACCTTCCCCTTGTTCTGGAGTATAAATCAAAGGTCTTCCGCTTGAAATGCACGAATATCTGCCCTCTCGTCTTTTCCAACCGACGGATATCGATTAGGTACCTACTTTCGAGGTGGATGTCTTTCTGATATAAGATTGGTTCTCGATGCGATTATCTAGGAGACCAGTGTACCTGAGCCAAGTCTGTTCTTTGGGTCGATGATGAAAGGAGTAGTACCTCGCAGCCTTGTTTGGTTGCACAAGTTCGAGTAGACATGGCGGAAGGGACTCCGTGGCTACTTTTCTCTAGGATTTTTTAGTATAAGGTAGTATAATAATAGTTCGAATACCAACGAAATTATCGTCGTTAGATTAATTTATAGGATTTGGATAGGGCGAAAGCTATTAAGTATTTATATTTACCCGTCTATAAGACTAATCTATAAGATATTTAATAATAATA
>JASZXT010000146.1:0-48786 GCA_035521555.1 Lecanoromycetidae sp. Uapishka_2
AGGGTTGGCTTCGATGCAATTGTAAAGGGAGGTGCTACATGTACACCCCCTTTGGCTGCATGTACACCCCCCTAATGAAAACGGTTTAGCGGTCGATATAGCGCTGCTCAAATTATCAACGGCCCCAAGCCCCTAAAAGACTGCCCCAAGAACCTTCCCCAAGAGGTTACCTATGGTCAGCGTTACTGCCTAAGAGCGTATCAAAAGTATGCCTAAACCCGTAGGTACTAACAGGGGGGTCCGCTACGTAGGGGTACGCTGCTGAGGTATGTTAGGGGTGCGCTATAGGGTATACTTACAGGGTGCGCTGTAGGGTGCGCTGTAGGGTGTAAGGTATACGTTAAGGGATACGGTAGGCTAGAGGCAGCCTAAGTATTTCAGGGTACCATTAGGGGCTACACTTAGGTGTACCTCAATAGATCGAAGGCATACGAAGTACAGGGTCTAGCCTTATTGGGGAGGGGGTGTACACCTAGCCTTTTAGGGGGTGTACATGCAGCCAAAGGGGGTGTACATGTAGCACCTCCCATTGTAAATGTTGAAAGAGACTGGGAACGATGACAGCTTTCTAGAGCACTCGAATGTATGGGAGACCCATTCAAGGAGCAACTCTTCGACGTCGATTCCAATGCAAGTTTGAAATCATTCGTCTCCCAGTGAGTTATCTGAAATTATGCCTGAGCCGTAGGCTGCCCTCTTATCCTTTTCTAAAGAATTCATCAAGGCTCTGGACTTGATGATTGATGAGAATTTAGGTCAAGCCCAGTTCTATCTTTTTGTTTGACTTCTTCGCAGATGACCTATTAGATTCTTCCTTGCACAATGTCTGCGATAGTATTCAATAAATGTTATTGACCAACAATTAAATGGCACAGCTCATCTAGTCCTCTTATCCAATCCAAGCCTTCCGAGGGGTATAATAGCAACTGAAGGGTATCTGAAGATCAAAATTTGCCACCCCAAAAACTCCAACAATGCATTCATGATACATTTCCCCACCAAAACAAGATCAAAACCCGTTCGGAATTAACCTTCTATTTCATCCACTGTTATACATTGAACCCAAAGCACTCAGCCCGGTCCCGTTAGCATTGATCTCATTCCCTGCCTCGTCCATAAACCAACTGTATTTCTCGACCATATTTGATTCGTCCATCCAAGTCATCACCGTCTGCAGGAAACTCTGCGTCTCATCCGCCGTCCCACTCGTCGTCCCAAACTCCGTGACCCAAAGTGGCTTGTTCCCTGCGGCTGCATATGCTTGCCCAATATACCACTCAAATCCGCTGGAATTGCCTGCATCGCCATACCAATGTATAGGTACGAAATCGATTTGGCAGCCTGTGCATTCAGAAATGAAGTTTTGGAGGTAGGTTAGGCCCATGCTGCCTCCGCCATTTGTGACGGCCGGTGCGCCTAGGCGAACCGTGCCGGCGAGTGGATTCATATAAGTTTGATAGCCGGATACTGCAGCGCTGAGGTTCATACAGCTTCCGCCACCCCCACACCCATCAGGCTCGTTGAATGCAATGACGGCGGTCGTACCATAATTGGCGATCGAAGCCTGTACATTGGATGACCACACCGATGTGAGATCTGAGGCAGCGGACCATAGCATTGGTATGAACTGAAGGGCAGGGTTGTAGCCAGCTTGCGTTTGGCCGATTGTGTAGGGGTAGGAGTACCAATTGTATGACCAGGACACTTTGGAGTTTTGGCCGGAGAGGGAGAAGGGTTCAGTCAGGGTTGGGTCGTTGTAAGCGAGACCCCTTTTGCCTGAATTCTTGGTTGGAGTTGCGGAGGCTGCGGAAGATGCCGTCGTCGATGATGAGGCTGCGAAGGAGGTCGCGGATGGTATTGCTGCACTTGAAGAGAAAATTGAAGAGGCAGCGGAGGATTCTAGTGTACTTGAGCTTGTTGTAGGTTTCGCGGTGGTCGATGTGCTTGGAATTGTTGAGGTTATACTGCTCGTTACTGTGGAGACTCTGGTTGACTTGACTGTACTTGTCGTTGTTTTGCATGTCGTCTTTATTTTCTTAACCGCACAGGACGAAGTTCCCAGCGTCAAAGTTGAAGTACGACTTCCAGATTTCGACGTGCTTGTGCAGCTACATGAAGTGACTGGCTCCAACGTTGTCGATGTCATCGTAGTCACTTTCGTCGACGTGATTGTTGTCAACGCACGGGGAGCAAGAGCCGGAACAGCAGCTGCAAATCTAAGAAGACAAAGCGCATATAGCAATCGAGTGAACAACATGTTGAACGAAGAACAGGTCTGCTTAATCCACAAATTCGAGAAAAGCACAGCGGTGTGTACATCAAAAGGAACTTATAAATATAAGGAATGTAAACACCCACCTCGGACCACCAAGATATATATGCAGGTACATCGCGCAGAAGCTTCAATCTCCAGCCGGCTACTCGTCCCCGGGTTCTGGAACTTTTCGTCCAGTAAATGACCCAGTAGCCATGACACCGGTGACTCGTGGCGTCCATGGCTTGAGCTGAATACCGGGCAACATGTCGGCGAAAATTTCGCTGGCTTGAAGAAGGAGGAAGTTTAAGAGCTGTTGATGGCTGCTTTGGGAGATGCCTGACGAAAGGAGTTTAGTTTGCTCGTGGATTTAGAAGCTTAATCTCGGTAAGATCTTGCACTAGCGCACATCTGGATAGATCGGTTTCTTGGATTCTGGTCCTTGGGTCCAGACCATGGACAATCGAGCTCGCTGAACATTTCGAAATTCTATACCTTAAGCATTAGGTATGCAGTAGAAGGAGCAGTTGTGGGACGAAAAGCGTATTCGTTGGGCCAAGGCTATGAACCTGTTCCATGCAGACTCGATAAAGAACGGCTAGCCATCACTTAATCTGCTACCAGCAATGTACATCGAAACGCAATTATGTGACGTTCAATCAACGCTCGACTATCATACTGTCGGCTCGTGGCTCTGACAATTTCTCTCATGCATATCCCAACCCGCTAAATGCAAAACTGTATCACGCAACTTCACAATATCATGTGCTATCGTCCTCTGCTTGATCTTCTCGTGTTCCGCGTTCTTCGATCTGAGGATTCGCTACCTGAAAGAGACATTAGTATTCATAGAGTATAGGTGGTCATAAGATGTTACTCACTCCGGCTCGTGTACGTATCATCCGAGTATGTATACTCGCTCTCGGAGTACTCAGTCTTGGCCTTTCTGGCATCACTCCTCCGCTTTAATCCTAGAATGATAGCCAGTGCAGTGAGAGCTGCAGCGACACCTGTGAAACCTCCGATGCCACTGCTCTTCTTCTCGCGCTCAACTCTTGATGGTCGTGATGTGCCGAACCATGTTCGTCCGCCTCCCCCTCCAGAAGCATGATGTGAGCGTCGCTCTTCGATGTATGTCTCTTCACGTCTTCGCCTATTTCGGAGGCCGAAGAAGCCCAGAATGCCATCAACCAGACCTTTGCAGCACAAGAAGGCGCAAAGGAGGAGGAGGAAGATAATTGCGAGGATAACACCTATCACAATACCCGCAATCGCCCCTCCGCTGAGGCCATTGTTGGCAGTCGTGGAAGTCATGCCGGCAGCGCTACCTGCTGTGGACGCCGCTGTTGCTGATACGAAAGGCACTGTGGTTGTCATCGAGCCTGTGGATGTTGTGGTTGTGATGACATTGCTGGTTGGTCGAATGAAAGCTGTAGCCGTATTTGTTGTCGTAGGCGTCACAACATTGAATAAAGAGCTACTGCTTTCGCCGTTGCTGTTGCTTGCTCCACACTGGCCGGCAACAACGCAGTACTGGCCTACAGCACAACATATGGTTCCACAGGCGCCCTCGCCAATTGCTGTGTCGCAAGAAAGTGCAGGAGTAGCGGCGGCTGCCGCTGCAGTTGTCGTTTCGGCTCCGAAAAAGGAGCTATATGTGGACGTGTACGTGGCGAGATCGGTCTCAACGTACGTCGTAGTGTAGTACTGCCATTCGCCATTCTGTACATCATTTTGCACATTCGTGCTGGCCACGCATGCTGCTTGGCCTGCTGAGTTGGTCGAACAACTTTGCCCTGAGGTGCAGCATAGTTGACCATAGAACCCACAGACTGTCCCTGAACATGTCCTTTCTGCGAGATAGTGGTATTGCCGCTGAAATAATTCCCTGTCTCGGGCGTTCTGAGGAGCGGCGAATGTGTGAGTAGATGAGAGTATGGTGAAAAGGAGGGAGAGGAGCGTTGGTGGTTGTGAGAGCCGCATGGCTGAAGGAATGTGAGGAATGTGTGGCAACCTTAATTTATTTCTCTTGCACAAATTCCTTACGACTGCGACAGCAACAATTGATCAGTATAACGAGCGTATGAACGGTAAGTGAGTAAGGTCGAGGTGTGAGAAATGCAAAAGTTGTAGGAATGCAAGGGGCAAGCTTCTATCGCTGTCAAATTGGCTCTACCCAACCTCCTCTCCACCCCCAGCCACCTCGGAGAACTTCCACCACTCAGGAACGACCACGGATTTTTAGTAGATACTTTGTTGGCTTTGCGTGGCAGGATTGATGACGATAAGCCAATTAAAATTGCTGACCTTTGCGACAAAGTGCTCGAAGATAAACCCCTCGGTGGTGTCGGATTAGTGGGGGTGCTGATGCACTGGCTCACGCATGTTTACCAGTCGGGTTTGGCGGGGCGACGAGCGCCAAGCCTTCTTGGCCTAGACCGCCGATATCACTTCCGCTCTCGAGGCTCTCAACCCGCACTGCCGTCCTCGCCGTCGTCGTCGCACTTCATCGTCAATGCGCCCATTTTCTGATACTGGTATTTGACAAAGAGGAGCATAGCCTTCTGAAAGTTTTACTTAGGAGCAAAGGGCTGGGATCATCACCCTGGATACCCCAGACCACAGAGATTTGCCACATGAATGATCGTTGCATTTGATGTCAATTGCACATCATGTCTTCATAAATGGAGCTTCTCTTTCAAATGATTCCTGAAAGCCAATGGAAATTACTCGGCGCTAGCCTTCCGGCGCGGTTCCAGTTCTCCTCTTCTTATTCGACAATTGCGCAACCCCGACCCTTTGCACATTGTCTCGGTAGCGTCACCGCGAAACAGGGCTGTTATCACTGCTATACTGCTGCTATACAAGAGACAATTTCGGGCGGCTGACTATTGGAGACGTCGATGCTAAGACTGACTCGATGGAAACTCCTTGGATCAAATTACATCTGAATAGATCCCATAGTTTATTCCAGCCATGACTTGCTCAAATGTTATGTATCATAAGGTTGCGCGTTACTGCCAGATGTCAAAAAGGTACAAAGCGAGGTTAGATACATTTAAGACGTCTAATACGCAAGCATACTCAGGTCTTACAAAGTTCTAATGTCAATGTTGATGAGAAATTCGATGTAAAGAAATTGACCAAATTCGCAGCATGGCATGTTCCAACGATTTCGCTTGACCCTTTTCCGGCTGGGGAGTTTAAAGAAACGGGGAAGAGAGCACCAAGACTATAAGCACCCAACAAATGGTGTTGCGTCAACTCATGACTGTAGGGTTTCCCCTTGCCTCGAATGCTTCCTTTGGGTGAGTGGTGTTCGGACACCCTGACATGGCCAGGCTTACTAAGTTACGGTCGATGAGGATAGTCATGTGTAGGATGATTAGGCTGCGCAAGCTCATTGAGCAAGATCTCTAGGACAACTTTTCTGTTCACGGTATTCCTCACCTTCCAGTAATCTTGACAAAATCCACATTTTGCTTTCCCATCGGTCGCACGTGTCCGCAAGGTATTGGTTGTGTTATGTGCGACATTTTTGGTAGAAGTAGTTTCTGGTTGACTATTCTTTTTGAGCACGTTCATTCCTGATATATTCCGAGATGAGCATCAATTTTGTGTGACGAATAGTAGAGGAGCTGCAAGAGTTTTGGGTTGACACTGGGGTAGAATGCCACATCTTAGCCTATCGTGGGAATGCATAAAAGGTATCGAATAAGTCGTACAGTCTCGGGGTAAGCCCTACCAGCAATCCTTTCCTTACACAGAGGCCCGCAAGTCGTGTCCACACTTGCACCATCATCTCAAAATCTTGGCCTGCAAGGTGAGTCAAGTGGAACAGAGAAATCTCGTTTCTGCTTATTGAAACCAAATTCCTCTCCATGAGACTTCCATCCTGTTTTATACCAGAATATGTCTCCTTGCCCATCGGCAGTAGAAACTACTTCGCCCATCTCAACGCGCAGGCAGAAGGCACAATTGAATCAAGTTCGTGGACCACTTTGCCGGAGTAGCAGGTCGTCTCAATCTCATCATCGCGGTCAAAGGTGAGAATTTCAACACTTGAGACAGGAAAATAAGCCATATGTCTGGTCGGTCACGAAATCTGGCAAGAATTAGTAGCAACTTAGGTACCGTGTGATTGGACAAGCTAGCCGAATTAGGAACCCCGTTGCACACGCTGTCCGCGCCTTATGAAGTTCCCTCAGTACTAGGAGCGTCACTAGGTCAAATTTAGACCGCATTATCTATGGATCATACTGATCGGATCGCTGTAAGCATTAAGAGAATGTAACGGCTATTTGAACGCAATGCTTCACCATGTCCGCTCGCGACAGACCTCCGAAAGACTGCCCCTCTGTCAGAAAGGAGAAGCCTTGGCCTTGAGCGATGTCTTCATAGTCGACGCCTAGGTTTGGAGCTGAGCTAGGGTTCCCCAGCATTTTCTGAGGTAGCCTTCGAAGGATGAACATCAATTGCATTCTGCATATCGATGAACCGTAAGAAGTGATGATGAGTAAAGGTTCCAGGTGATTATTCCGTATCATATTTCAACGGGATCATACAATTTCACGCATACCAAACGATTCACCAAGAGGACCTAAGAGTAAGACTATGCGTTGATCAGGTACATAGGGGAATCTCGGCTAATCGGGGTATACTTTTGTCGTTGAAGACCAACGCCGCTGCCATGCTATTCACAAGTCCACCCATATTTACTAGAGATACTTTCTCAGCACTCAAGCTGGTACTAGGTGTTGAGACCTTTGTGCGTTCCTCGACTTTGCGCTTCTTTACTACGCAATTACTCTTCTGCCCACCTTCTTTCCCTCAGTGGCTTTTCTTTACCATCCTTGGCTCGACTACCATCTTCTTCCGCTCTCCATGCCCAATATTCACCCAACCTGACTTCTGCGTACGCAGCATAATCGAAGTCAATTTGGGATATTGTTGCTTGGATGAGCGCCCAGATACCCCAGTAAAGACCCGGAACACCTCGGAATGCGTCGATCTCGTCGAAAAGCCGGGAAGCCATAGTGTCGTTTGTTTTGAGATGAGAATGCGACGCATAACTCTGGATATATTCTTCAACGAATCCTTGGCGCATTGATCGAGTGGGAAGGACACTAAAGTCGCACGTAAATCCACCCCATTCGGCGAAGTGATTCGCTATATCGAAGGCCGCAGGTGATGGTACGGCGTATTCGTAGTCGATGAAGCAGACCGTCTCAACCTTGGAGTCCCTGTCTATTGTGGTACGTGGTTGAACAATTACGTTACCGCTGAGAAGATCGGTGTGACCGAACACAAGCTACCACGACTGGTCAGTAAAGAGGCCAGGGGCGAAGGGATCCGGAAAGGCTGAAAGGGGCGTACCCCGTTCCCTCCTAGCCCAGGTAAGTCTCCCAGGTCAGACACTGTACGCTCGAGCTCCTTCTGCAGTACGTCTTTGCGTATTACCTGGGCCTTATTATCTGTCGGTAGAGCAAATGCCCACTTCTGCATGATGGTCCACACGTTTGGGGTTGGCTTCCCTGGCGTGATAGCGTTGATGGTTTCCAATGAGGGTAATGACTTCGGGACCGATGAGTAGAGTGGAATCTCGGGCCCAGCGTCCTGAATAACAGCTGTGGTTCCAGCAGAGACGATGGGTAATATTGCATGCCATTGGCCTAACCTGCGTGCTACCCCGCGCCAAATTGGTTCGCGAGTCAGATCTTCTGAGGTACATACTCGTCCTCGGATAAATCTGTATATGAGACCGTTCTGGAAGCGGGCTAGTAGCGAGGGGGCGAGCCCATGTTGAGAGAGTAGGGAATGGGATGTGGCTTCCTTCTCTCTGTCGATCAAGACTTCTGTCCCCTTCCCGTATGCCCTTAGAAGCACCGCTCCCTCGTCGATCTGCTCGTCTGTGCAGCCAGGCCTCCTCTTCACAGCTTTGAGGAGAGTGTTTGTGATGCCGTCAGTGAATCGTACAAACTCGATCTTGCCGTCGTCATGTTCCCAATCGGGATATAGGGTCAATATAAGCCTCAAGGCGGAAGTCTGGGAGTCGGCATTGTTGTAGGATAGAGGTATGTGCCGTAGATGCTTGGAAGTGGTAGCTGTGATGTCATCGGAGGACATAGTGGACGTTGGTGAAAGTCCAACTAAGACAAGAGGCTCGACGAGTGTATGAGCGAAGTCGACTGGATTGCTGTCTCCATATATTATACTGGGCCAATGGGGATTAGATTTCGAGGAAGCTTGAGATACCAGTGCGAGCAGGCTCGTTTCGTGGCCAGGCTCGCCAGGCGGTGTCGTGTGAGCGATTCGACGGGTCCTCGGTGTCGTGTTAATCGTTCGCCAAGTGGTGCCCCTGGCAACTGCCCCTAGAACTGGGGGCTTGTCCCTGGAAGTGCCCCCTAAAGCCGCAAATTTGTACCTAGCGTTGTTGGCTCCCGCGCCTTCACTTGGCGAACGATTAACACGACACCGAGGGGTCCTAGAAGTAGCTCGGCTCGGTACGAGTAGCTGTAGAATTGGATACCTGCAGGGTCCATACTCTAAACGCCTAGCTTGTCACCTACGGCAAGATGTACCAGCACTCGTGTATTGTAGAATTCGCATGGGATCTCCATAACATCCTCAGACACGTTGGATACTGGATATTCAATGCTTTTCGTTTGCTCTGCTTTGATTTCCCTGGCCCCACTCCCTATCTCCGATCTCAACATCTTCCCAAGGCCTGTGATTTGCGTTAAGCTTCATAGGTCTGTTCTTAACTCTCATGCTCCACAACCTGCCAATAGACTCCCTGGTGACTTCAGCTCTTGAGAGTCCTTGTGCCTTTCTCTCTTTCCATCATGACCTTAGTGATATTCCTTTCCTTGAGACCAGCAAAAAATCCACCTTTTATGCCCGCAAGCATTCGTGATTGGTGCGCAAAAACAGAAGAGATAGAGATTATGCACGTCAGCGGCACCCACGTTTTCCTGCAAGCCGGATCTTCAAAATACTCGTTTGGAGCAGAGCAGTCCATTGGGAAGTGCTAGATCTGGCCCGCCATCTGGCTTGGGAGCGGACCGTTATCCTTTCCCCTGCATTTGCTACTGTGCCGAGGGTGCCTCTTCGTCATACCTTTACTTGCGGGCCAATCCTGCATGGATTGCCCCCATAGCGGGTAGACGCTCGTAGACAAGATGCCGTGAATGGCTCATTTCTAGCATTGTCTGCTCAGACACGATCGCAATCATGTCGTCGCCTGATCATCAAAATCCTCTCAAGCATATGGTCTACCTTATCTCTCTCCCCTCACTGCTTCAGTAGTGGGGCCTCATTGTTCGCGACCTGTTAGATACTGAGACCGCTCTCGAATAAATTGCTCTGATTGAATCCTGAACGGTGCGACGAAAGTCCAAATGGGCTCTTACTCTCCCTATGCAGTGGCCGAATCTCAGCCCCCAGACTGGAAGCCAGGCGAAAGCCAGGCTGCATGCGCTTTCATAGGTGCATCGCTCTATCTTGTGCTAGACATCAACGTCGCAATATGGCGGGTTTTCAAGAAAAGGCAAGGATTATATTATTGGGCAATGATACTTGGATCTTGGGCAGTAGTAATAGACGCGCTTGGCGATATACTGAAATACTTGACGCCAAACTCGAGTCACATCTGGGGCTTCTATACAACCTGCCTTCTTACAGGTTGGACAATCTATGCCCCAATGCAGCTCTTCGTTCTCTACTCCCGGCTTCACCTAGTAAATGACAAACCCCAGATACAGCGCTGGATCTTGATTATGATCTTGTCAACTCCGATCCTACTTGTCCTTCCCACATGGATTGTTGTTTGGCCCGCCTACGACACAGATCCAAAAGTATCTTCCTTGTGGTCACCAAGAGATGCTATCGTTGAAAGGTACAACCAGATGGGTATGTATCCTGTCCACGGGGTTAAAGGCCCGCGCTGAGCACTCTATTAGGGTTCACCCTGGTCGAATGCGTCCTTAGTGGGGTTTATATCTCGTCGTTACTTGGCCTACTGAATCTGAAATCAAGTGTCCGTCAGCGCCGCGTCATGTTAGATCTGATCTACGTGAATGTCGTAATTCTGTGCCTGGACTTTGTGGTTGTGATGATGATATACTTGAACCAAACCGGGATCAGCCACCCGCTGCAAACATTCAGTTATGCTCTGAAGCTGAAGCTTGAATTCGTTGTGCTCAATCAGCTTATGGCTGTTGCTGCCCGCGGTATGCAACGATCCACTTTCGCGGAGAGGAGATACCATCATTCGTCCACCGAGGATACCTTCAATGCAGACTGTCGTCAGTGGGACGAGAAGCCGGTCAACAGTGCCCCAGAAAAGCATCGGACGAGCCACCAGAACACCGCCGGAGTGTCTTCAAGGCATTTAGCACAAGTTAGTCTACCCGTACCTGCGCGATCAAAATCGAATCGGAGTTCAATGGCATCTGCTTCAAGCAAAGAGCTTTACGACCAAATTTCTCGGCAAACCCCTGGACCAGGAGAGTCTGCAGGCGACAACGAGATATACAATCACGAGCAATTAGATGACGATCTTTTCGGCGGCGAGCAGGAGCTTCAGTTCGACGGTCTCAGGCCCAGCGACAGAGCTTTGGGTGAAGTAGACAAAGAACAAGTTGCTAATTCCCCTAGTCAATCATTTTCAGACAAACCGCAATGGCCATGTCACTCAGGACCACAAAACAAAATCCAACAAGGTGCCAGGCAAGCAAGCCGTGGGATCCTAAGTTCAATGAGGCATTCGCTGGGCAATCATGAGCAGCAGAGATCTGTCGGCAGCAGCAAATTGCCAATAAGAGCTTCAATGAAAAAGCATCTTACGAAGAGGCAGCGAGGTGGAAATGAGGTGGAGGACGACGACGATGAGATTGGTGTACATATGTGGGAGAGACGAGCGACGTTGGTTTTGGAGGTTCCATGGTTCAGATCAAAGATCGAGTCGTGACGAGATCAAGAATTGATCTCTGTATTGAATGATATGCGCTACGTAACGAAGCACATAAAGCGGATTTTCAGGCTGCCTCCGCCTTTCCCTTTGCCTTCCGAATGGAGTCATTGCTTTTGGGACCCCATTTACGTACCTACCAAGACACAGCAGACCCTTACAGTCTATTCACGCATAAATGTGTGCCAATTGTCCTTGCTCTCTCCTTTGCGATTAGACATTCGACGAAGCGGTTCTTGCAACTCCCCTTACGATGGAGACTTTTGTCCTGTGGCTCACGAACAGAAATCTTAGCGCTTCGAACCGACGATATATATCTGCGTGCCCACCGAGACACAGTAAGCCCCAGTAGCTTTCCGCAGCAAGGTCTGCACGGCATGTGTAGATCTATGGAGATCGGCTCACCAAGTCTTGCAATGTTTGTGGCACTCTTATTGGCACAACGCTCCTATCTATGCCTCAATATCGACGGTGGTAAGATCTAGCAGATTTAACGTGTCTGCTGCCGGTCACCCAGTTGAAAGGCGTGGGTGAAGTGGTAAATCAATCGATGGTATATTGTGAAACGCTCGCTATCGTTACAAGATATAAGCTTACTCAAGTTTGAGCTGAGGGTCTTTCGTCTTATTTAGGATCGTTAAGACCAAGAGAAGCCGCATACAAAAGCGCTAAGAGGCTAAGTATCTACGGTGGTGCTTATTGCGGGATCAAGGCTAGCCGGATAAGCGGGAGCTAAGTCGGGTGTAGCCGAAATGTCTAGATCTGGTATGGTATTGCCATCAAGTCGTACCGAGGCAGCCTCAATTTTCTAAACTCATGCCATTGTAGAACAATTGATGGCCTGCTTTCGCTATGCCTTGGGCCTTCGTATTTCCTCATCTTCTCGATGCATCGGGTCACACTGTGCATCTGTGCCGGCGTCAATAAGTCGGACATCAATCTTGCAAACGCTACACAAACATGGCTTTCAATCGAGGCTTCACAGCTCAAATCTCCGTATTTGCGCCCCATAAACAGGTATCGCGCTATAGTCCCAAGCTGATCTCTAGCTCTAGCATCTCACAAGGCCCCTCTCCGCCGGGCTCGCCTCCGCCGCATAGTCACATTCTCAGCCTTTTCAATCTTTTTCACCTCCGCTGGCTTCCTCATTGCTACCGCTCCTGCGATCGCCTCTGTCATGGCTCTCATGTCAGCCCCCACAGATGCAGAGTCCGTTGCTCTGTATACAGCGCCAGATGAAATGGCTGCTGGGCTCAACGATTACCTCAGCAATCATCCTCTTTCCAAAGCTCTTCGTTCAGACCCAGTGTGGAACGAGTCAAGGCCACATCTTCGCTTCCCTGAAGAGTACAAGAGACACAGTCTGACAGCGGGGACGTTGTTAGGTCCTGGGAGGATACCGGTTCCGCCTCTTGTTTTCATCGATGAAGGTCGGCGTCTGGTATTGATGGCTTACCTTAGTACGGATCTTTGTGGCCATGTGGGAATAGTCCATGGAGGTTTACTAGCGACGCTGCTGGATGAGGGGCTTGCTCGATGCGGCTTTACAGCACTGCCAAACAAGATCGGAGTCACTGCTAGCTTGACGATTAATTATAAGAAACCTACACCCGCGGGATCGTTCGTGGTACTGAAGGCCGAGACGGTAAAGGTAGAAGGACGGAAAGTGTGGGTAAAAGGGAGGATAGAGATGCTCGGAGAGAACGACGAACCTGGACCGGTACTGGCTGAGGCTGAGGGTTTGTTTGTTGAGCCAAAATACGCAAAGGTATATTGGTCCATTGAAAATCCATTTTCCATGATCAGAACTCACATTCATAACCAGGCTTTGCCAGCATTCTTCAAGGTCCGAGCTTGATGAATTCCGCAGCTCCGGGGTCCATGCCGGAAAGCAGGTACGTTCGAAGGGTATGAAAATTATTACAAGCACGATATATTTTCTCGAGGTTCTTATGAGCTCTAGAGACTAAGAACTCGATACCTATCTAGATACGCTCACCGACTCCGCTTTGACTGTTAGACGCCTCCTTTGCCTGACAGCCTACGCAGCATACCTGAGCGTATGAATAATATAAGAATTTAGCCTCAGGAAGCCTAGAGCTAACTTTTGGGTAAATGGAAAATTACTTTGGCAAGAACTGTGTGAAACAATCTGTTACTAAACTTACCACGCAAGAAAGATCCTCACACACAACAACCAGAGATCTCCTTGTTCACCTTCCACATTCTTTGACGCCGATGTTTTCACGGTGGTGAATATCCTCCGCAGCAGGTTTAGACCAAGTTCTTCATTCCTAAAATCCGTGGCTCGCGTGGCTTGCACGCGACGCGGCTCCAACGCCTAGTCTGCCAAGACATCAGGCACTAGAATTGGTAGCCGACCTTGCGGACTTGCTCCCGTTTTTTTCTCGCTGTAGACGCGTGGGGTCTGGACCACACCTTTCTCTTGAACCGAACCGTGAAAGGTGCGTAAAGCTCTCAGCGGCCGAATTAAAGGAAGACAGCATGTCGCTTCAAGCATATATCGAGAGTAAGTCCTTCTACTTGAAAATTTCTGCATCACTGTGGCTGACAGGTACTGTGCAAACATAGAAAAGGTTCTCGTCCTCACGGCCGATGGCAGGACATTAGTCGGTACCCTTTTATCCTGTGATCAAGTCACAAATCTAGTCCTTCAAGACACCATTGAGCGTGTCATCCGACCTCCCGATGATCCAGAGGAGAGCGAGGAGGTTCCGCACGGGCTATACATTATACGAGGAGAAAATGTGGTTGTCTGCGGCCTCGTCGACGAGGAGCTTGATAGCCAGATTGACTGGGCAAAGGTCAGAGGAAGCGTTGTAGGAGGTGTGAAGCATGGTTGAGAGGGTTAAGGAGCAATCTTGGGAGGCTGCACACGTTGAAAATCGGACATACGCCGCCTAGGTTGCCCTCGGCTCAAGGAGCAGATCTTCTGAGCTTGATCGGAGGGATGTGAGAGAAGATCAAAATTCACGAAATGCAAGATCGGCTGCATGTCTTCAAGTAATTTCGAGAAACTACAGTACGTTCCCTTGAACCTGAGTCTAAGATATTCGAGGATAACAGATACTTTTATCCACAGAAGTACGGTTCTCTACCGTTCTGATTCTATCCATATCATACCATGCACAGAAAGGATTGATAGGGTTTGATTCCAGACATGCCAATTTCAGATGCGTTTCAGCTTGCGCCTTCGCGGCCAACGTATGGAGAGCCTCATCATCCAAGCACCAGCTGGAGAATCACGCAATACCAGAATCACAGGGATTTGTGATGCTCTGGTATCTAGACTTTGTGTCATCGGAATCCTTTGGAGCACACAAAATATTGTCAGTCACATACAGGGAGACCATATGTTGGTTTTGCGCTCAATCAGAGGGATCCATCGCAGACAATCAAAAATGTTCAACGGCTAGAATCCTATGCAATTTGTCGCTCGTGATCGTGATTTTTATCAAAATTGCAACCGCATTCTCAAAGTGAAACTACAAGTCTATTATTCGGTTAACTTTTGGTATCGTCACCTTGATCCCTCACCCAGTTTGCAAAGTCTTTTCTTTTGGCCTAAACAAGAACAGAGATGTCAGCCATCGAACTTCCTGATCACCAGCACCCGTAAAATACTAGATCCGGATCCCCGCGGGTGTAGTTCCTGGAAACGTACCCTAATATCCACGAATCCCAAACGATCCTCTAACCCCTGAAAAGGGCCTCCTCCTCCACTCTCCCTTTCCACTTTCCCAGCCCATACTCTCCAGCTTATCGGCTCGAGGTCCTCAGCGCCGAATACAAGACCAATACATATAAAGACAACGGATATGATCGTTTCTATGGAAATGTCAAGAGGAAGGCTTGATGAGGGCAATCGTGATGAGGAGGATGCCGAGGCAAGTGCCGCAGGTTGGGGAGCTGAAGAAGGAAGAGACGAATGTTCGTAGGCTGAGTAGCATCTGTAACATTCAAGCAGACATCAGCTCCGATTGAGATACGGGAATTAGAGAAATTCGTACGCATGGGACAGGAGGAGCAGGCCAAGGAAAGTCAACGGTCGCGAGAGCTTGGAAGGCATGCTGGGAAAATTTCCTGCGATCACAATTGATGCATCCAAAGGGACCTAGATGCCAGTCAAGAATTGCAAGGTCAAAAGTTGCGAGATCACTAGGAGGCAAGTAGATAGTAGCTCCGGAGAAAGACTTGACGCGGAAATACGCCGCTTGAGGCGTCGAAAATAGTGCAAGGGTAAGGTAAGGTACTATGATGCATAACCTAGTATCAGAAGCACCTTACCGAAACCAGCCTTGTATTTTCATGGATGGGGCGATCTTGGGGCTCGAGGATTGCGTGGTAGTTGTGAGATGACCGCTGTGTTCTCTACGACATGGCAAACCTTTCGCCTAGGTTTGCGCATTTCCCCATCTGGGCGAGCAGCTCTCTCCACCTTACGCGATACTCTTAGCTCTACTAGACAATCAAAGCGTCCATTGCACCAATTGAATGGCATACAACAATCTTTCACTACACTACATGGGCTCTTGGGGCTACATCGAGGTTCGAGGGCCAAGAAGACCTCGATTTCAATTGCCTCGAAACTAGGCAATCAGTCAAAATGGGTGAGTCTTTGGAAGCGAGGGCAACAGCCCGAAGAACAAGAGTCCGAAGACGACGTCTATGTCACCGAAGAGGAACTCAATAAGATATTCAGGCAGAGGATGGACTCCCAAGAAGCGATCAACTTGCTCATGACCCTGCAAAGACATAGGCTGGCAGGGACATTGGATCAGAAACTGGCATATCCTGACTCCTGGATCGCCAGAGGCCTCCAATGGTTGCGCAAAAATCACCCTGTCGACGAAGATGCGGCCATTATCGCTCGTATTGATAGGGAAATCGAAAGTGGTGTCACAGCACCACAATCGAATGTTGATGGTCGTCACGCAGTGTCACAGTTCGAGAAGCGTAGGCGCGAAAATAAGGAAAGAGCTGAGCTTGAAAGACAGCGTCGCGAGGCAGAGGAAACAAGGAAAGCAGAAATGGTGGACCATTCAAAAGAGAAAAAATTGAATGTCCAAACCAAGAAACCCTTGCCTCCTGGTCATCCTCTTGTGCAGCTAAAGAAAACGGGAACAGAGTGGGTTGACAGATACAGAGAAAGGGCAGAAAAAGAGCTCAACGAAGACGCCCCGGAGAGCGTCGTGCTGTCAATGCCATGGTGGTCCCGACTTCTACCCTCTGCTGCGGTCGTTCTGAGCGTTGTAGGCCTCTCAATCCTATTTGCACAGAACTACACGCCACCTTCGCGAAATGCTCGGATATGGCCCGACACTCCACCAGCAGCTGCCACAATAATGACTCTTATTGGTATGAATATTGCGGTATTCTTCATGTGGAGGATACCTCCAATATGGACGACAATGAATCGCAACTTTATTGTGGTGCATGCGTATCCCCATTGTTTTTCGATGCTTGGAGCTGCTTTTAGTCACCAGTCATTCAGACACCTTTTCACTAATATGCTTGGCTTATGGTTCGTTGGCACTCGCGGTATGTATTCAAGATGTATATAACTTCTGACTTATTCTAATCTTTCTATGCAGTGCACGATGACATTGGTCGAGGGCCATTTCTCGCTGTCTACTTATCGAGTGCAGTGATTGCTTCCTACACACCGTTATTTATTCAGACTCTGAGAAGGTTCTTTGGGACTAGTGCAATCGGGGCCAGTGGTGCTGTGTGCGGCTTGCTTGCGGTGGCCTGCGTCCTTCACGAAGGGTGAGTCAGAAAGTATAGTACAAGCCTACACAATACTGAAATTATTAGGCGAAGCATCACACTCCCATTCTTGCCGCCCGAATGGACCCGTGGAATTGACACCGGAGTGGTACTTGGAATTTGTATAATCATGGAATTGTTAGCTATCCGGAAATTTGGTCTTGGGGCCACGTTACCAAAAGGCAATAGCAACAACCCAATGAGACCACTTGTTGACAACTTAGGCCATCTATCGGGCTATGCTGCGGGCATTGGTGCAGGCACCATAATCCGCACGTACGACCCGTATTGGAAGAATTTAAAACGTTATCATTTCTTCAGCAGGGACTTTGGCAAGCATGACATGCAGTCGTCCGTTTCAAAAAGGCCACCCCAAGGTTGATAGTCCTCTCACACCCTCTGAGATGATAACAGTCTCTCACTCAAGACGGCGCATTTGTGTCAAGGCTATCGTCAACGTTGAGACCATTAGATGGCTGTCAGACCACCACCATATCCAGAATCCTGTAAAGACTGAAGTCGGCATTTTAATCAGCCGCCCATCATTTCAGAAGACGCATAATCCAAAGAGAATGCAGATGGGAAGAATGCAAAAGTCTTCGAGTGGAGCAAGCTAGTCTATGCGGGACAGGGCCGTTGGGTGTGAGGCTTGCGATCTGCTCCATATGAACGAGACGGCCATAGGGACAAAAGAGTACATGCATGGGTAACTTCTTCCATCTTCAATAATTGTTCTGCTCTCAAGCAGATCGGACGACTCCGCTTCTTGTTCCGTTGACTCTCATTTGGGTTAGCGTCCCATTGGAGCCAGATTTAGAACGAAAACTTTGTCAACAGCATCAAAAATCTTCATTCGCCCGTTTCGGGGGGAGCTACCCCAGAAGTTCGCGAGTTAATGTCCTTTTGAATATCTGTCCACGGGGCGATCATGAACGACCGTCAAAGCCTGCAGTAAAGACTGTGCCTATGGATTATACCGGTTTAGAGGAAATTCCAAACACTAATGTCCATGCCGTGTCTACCCAAGAACTCCAAATGTCGGGCGCGCAGAACCAGCGAGACTAATCACGTCTTCATGGCTTTGTCATGATATCAGTGTCTCTGGGTAAATCCACAATTTGCAAAGCCGGAACTGAGAGGCACTCATCAGCTCAATTCGTTCTAACGGGCCAAGAGGAAGCACTTACTATGAAATCCATAGCCTTTCGTATTTCCCTCGTGATTCTCCTGGTCAATCTCAACTCGAAAACAAACATCCAATGCGCCATCTCCCACGCCTACATACATACCATCACTAGCACGGTGTTTCAAACCGGCTGTCTCCTCACCATCATGGAGAGGGAAACGCCCGTCTCGTTTGGCAAGGAGCTTGGTCGCGTTGGAATGAGTTGCAAGAGAGTATGACCCGAGACGTTGGGATTCAGAAAGGATAACATAATTCCGTTTTGGCATTACAACTTCTTTGGTCAGAGAGTCCTCCTCAACGTCACCGGTGTCTTTGTCCCAAATAGTCAAAAGCGTCTCGTCAGTCTTACTGTCCAGGTGGTGCATTTTGTTCCGCCCGGCCACAGCCTCCGCAATACTCCTAGGAGGAGGACGAATCATAATGGCGGACGAAATGACATTACACATATATCGATAGTCGTACTCAGAAGATATGTCGTCCTTTGGGTTTACGTAGAAGCGACCGACTGCTGCCAGATGTACATTGCCGCCAAGAATGGTAATGCGAACGTTTTTTCCTTGAGCCAATTCTTGGAGTCTGGTAATCAGCCACTTCCGTTCAGGCTTGTGCTGCCGAGCTGTGTAAAGATCATCCAAGTGGTCCTGCCTGGCGACCTTTTTGACAAGACCGCCACCGACGCCGAATTGTTCTCTGAGAAATTCTATTGGACGTTTCGTGAAGGATCTGAAATAGTTCTTGTGCCAGCTCGGACGAGGGTAGGCAATTGGCACGCCTAAAAGAACGATCAGGTGGGTGATACCGCGTGGACCTGGAGAGTCCAGTTCCTGTTCCATCCGCGCAAATATCCGATTATATGTATCTGCATAGTTGATCCGATCCTCAGTACGCTCCGTGCGGGCATCAATACCAAGGAAGGCTACGCGAGCACCCAGGCGTAAATAGAGAGAACGAGAGCAACCGTTGATGTAGGGCCCTGAGCGCCCTCCTATTATAAAGCAGTCGTCGTTTCTGGGATCAAGATTTTTAGCAGCCACCGTCTGAGATTGCGTCGAGACAGAATCTAAGGAACCGGGTGGCGAGATATGGTGTTGGAAAAGGCAGTAGTACTTGAATGCCACATCACCAATGCCACGGAACACAGGACATTTCATGAAGTGATCGGCGTAGGAACCGAAACCATCTATGATGCCTAGGATTTGGGTCAGCTACAGCACCAAAGACGTAGATACATGGAACTTACCGTGGTCATCCCATATGTTGATCTGTGGTATTTGACTATGAACGAGTCTGAAGGTTTCTTTGCTGTACAATTCGATGTAAGAATCGCAATAGAAATCATCGCAAGCTACTTGCAGCTGTTCGTCGAAGGCATATTTCCTCTGTTTCTTCGCATCCCCAAGGCTTATCCATTCTCTAAGTGGCGAATTGCTGACCTGGACGCCATCGTTGTAGATGTGATCACCACCGCCAATCATAACATGAAACGGTTTGCCTTCATGCATGCGCATGACATCCTTCCACAGAGCAGGCCCAGACCTGCCTTCATTGTCAGTGCCTGTGGAGAAGCCGTTGCAGGAATGGAACATGATCCGCATAGACTGAGAAATGGACGGTACAACGGATGTCCAACACCCAGGAGTCGCTAAGTTGGCTATCGTATATCCCCAATTAGTCTCACGATCTGAGACAGGAACGCCGATATCAAAGCGCCAGTAGACTTTTACCGAATCCTCGTAAAGTTGTAGACCAAGGGTATACTGCCGCTCATATTTGGACAGTGAGCTCAGGTTTTCAGGTCCAATACTCAGCTCTGGGGTACCATGTCCAGAATTTGTCACAAGTAGAACACTGCCATGCCACTTCGCCAGCGGAGTGCCAGGATTACTCATACCCTTGTAGTTCAATAGTGGACCACATAATACCTCCACATCTCCATGACTGATGCCGGGGTTGCCGGTCTCACTGTCTGTTTCTGGTCCCGTCATTTTCTCGGCGTCTTCGATTGTCGCACTCGAAGCCATGGGGTAAACGCTCGCGATGTGGACTGCTCGTCTAGCTGATAGAGTTCATGTATAATGTATACGAGAGAGCAGATAGTTCAATAAGAAGATATAGATGAATGGTACGAAGAGATGAAGAGCAGGAAAGAAGACATGACCAAGGAGAGCAAGAGAGTAATCAAAAGCAAGACAAGGCAAGTGGTTTTCCTAGGCAAGAGCGGACTGATGCTAGATAACCTTCGTCAGCCTGTCCTTGCCCTGGTCCCGCTCTACGGCATTATTTCTCGTTCTCATGGGCACCTTAAGTGGAAGCTTCGAGGCTCCTTCCCAAAATGCCAGCACCAGCCAGACCTAGAGGGCGCTGGGGTGTGGGAACAACGTGCGCGAGTTGCGACTACTTCACATAAGGAATCTTACTGTGAAGGTACTTTACTGTGAAGATACGAGTAATCTTGTGTGTAGATCCATACAGGATTTGACCATTTCAGACACATGTGAATGTTATACTCTCGAGTCAACGTAACATAACGAGATTGACATCACTGCCTTAACAGTCAAACCTAGAAATCTCCTCTATATTGTATTACCAAGGAAATATAGGTGAGCGCCAACACGTTAAGACTTGGTGGCTGCGCCATCATCCAATGCACGATAGATGTCTCAGTACGGCCTGCACCGTCATTGCTCGTAAAAGGTCATCAGGGAGTGAGGAATGATGTGTAAACGTTCGTAGAGCAGGGAAGCGAGCATTGTAGAGCTGTTCAAGCCATGAATCGTTTCATTATCGGAATCAATATCCGTCTACCGCCGAAACGCACGCTATGCTTCTTACTAGTACAGATAGAGTGTCATCTAATGATTGCTTATGCGTTACTTCGAGAATGGAGATTGTGTAGTAGCTGACTAAGAAGCCATGACTGCACCTGCGCCTTCCGAGGTCAGCGTCACTTATCCAGCAATAGATGTGGCTGAAACCTACAAGCTCCGCGGGCAGCATCTGCCGGAATGGATCCATTTGCAATCCAGATATCGATCAACAGCTGCATTGGTTCCGCATCCTTGTCTGAAAGGAGGCCGTAAAGCTTCGCCACCGTACAAAATTGCACGAAGCAAGAATTAAGATCAGTCCAGCCCATTCCATTGTTGGCGGCACTCAGGTGCCAAAATGGCTCGACCCAATGAGAATGGTACAGGTGAGCGTAGATACGAAAGATCTGACGGAAGCAAGTGCGGACATCGTGGAGGAAAGTTTCCGGGAAACCGTCTTTTTTCCCAAACCATTCACGTCCAGCCAAGGTTGACAGAGGAGCTTGGAGGCTAGTGGGCCCAGCAGGAATTGGTCTCTCTCCTGTTGGAGTAGCCAAACCACCAGATGCATATGTCGAGGCAATTTGCTGAACAGGAGGATCGGTTGGGAAAGCTTTTGGATCATGAATCTTGCCGTTTAACCAACGCTGAACAAGGGAAATGTACTGGGGCGCAGTCACAGGGATTGGAGCTTTGTTGTTGTCAAGCCAAGTATAAGTATGACTAGTCTTATTTTAGCGTCGAATTAGATGTCTAAGGAGGACAATTTTACCGTCCTGCAGCCATACGTGCGCATGATTCGGGGTTGCATATGGGCTTCCTAGTATTGGTGTCGACTTCTTGAATGACTGACAGAACACTCTCCACAATGCGATAGTTTTCCACGGCTGCAATTGTCAATTCTAGTTGTCTGCAACGCAAGCCGCGCAAGAGCATGGTACTTACTCTGGTGGGCAAGCCAATCCGCAAGACAGACATGTGCTGGCTGCGCTGCGAGTGGCATGAAATTTCCTTTCACTCCTAATTTGGCGTATTGCTCTCGAAAGAAGAACAGTTTGGCAGGCTCAGGTGCTGGTTGAACCTCAGTGCTGTTAGTGCCGTTCTCGGTCACAGAGCTCATATTGGACGAGAAAGATGACTGCTGGACGAGTGGCGGCATGCTTGGGGACACGACAGTTGGAGACGAGCTGGGAGATCCGCCAACTCTTGCCTGGTTGGTGTTGATGTTTGGGCCCTCGTTCTGTCGACCAAAACCTGATCGCCTAAAAAAGAATATGAATTAGCTGCTTTTTACTTAACATATTCGCTATAAGTGTACATGAATCAAACTCGGTGGAGACATTGCGTAACGATTGATCAGTAGCTGGAAGGAGATAGAACTTGGTGGGATAACAGTACTCTGCATCATTGTTGGAGCTTTTTCCCGAGGAACCCGAGTAACCTAGGGCGCAATGCAACAAATGTGGATCGGATTTTCGCCATGTCTCGTTGTTTAAATGTGTTCTAGGGCATTTCAAGGTTTTGACGGGCTCGATAGGCCATAATTTCATATGGATCTAGCTCACTGTCATCGGAATCTGTCTCTATGGCAGATTGCTCGGCCCATGGCTTGCTCTCGAAGGCGGTGCACAATGAGGGCTTGCAAGGGTTCACAGTTGGAATGCCGAGCTCTTGCAAAAAGGATGAAGGGGACGTCACACGAATGCACGTCGCACTACTATTTTGGAGAGGCTGAAGAATTTTGGAAAGGGTGTAAGTGAACGAAAAAGAGTATTAGCCGAAGGGTCTGACACAGCCATGACATGGTCGACACCCAAACGGCAGCATTGAACGTAAAGCACAACAACCAGGCAGATAATCCAACGCAGATAACGACACTATGCGATTCGCGCCTGCGGGATTACTCACATATTTCGCAAGAACGAAGCCATTCTCCGCAGGACTGATGAATGATTTGTGTCGTACTAGCTGCTCTTATAGACCAGCATCGATTCTTATTCTGCACCAGTGGGTGCGGTCATGGCCTGCGATTTTGGCTGCTTCACAGAGGGTTAAGGTGAAAGTCAAAGAGTTTATACCCCTTTGTCTGCTTCTGTTTAGTATACACTAATCTACTGTAGGTATGGCCACGGCAGTACCCGAGAAGCCTTCTCTTCTCCTATTCTAGATCCGGAGTGGAAGAATATGATCTCCGACTCTTTAGCGTAGCCTTCTTGAATCGCTGAATGAATTTAAGATACATTACCTCGATTACGTCCCTGGATAGCCCTCTATCTCCTTAGATCGACTATTGAATTACTCTAGGGCTCAGTGTTGAGAACGAAGATACCATTGCACCTTTATCGATATACTCAAAGCACACAAAAAGTACATATCCGAAGACCTTTTTAAGCTTGGTCGCGGTCTCTGGACTCTGACTGCCCCATTTACTTGCTTGGAGACAGTGCGCGGCTTCACTGTAATCTGAGCAGCGAATGATCACGAAAAACCAATACTATTCCACAATCAGGCCAAGGTGCAGCTACAATGTCGAGCGTTCTCGTGACTAGTGGACAAGACGAGCAAGTTGAACATGAGCTCATCGACGATGACGAAGGAGGACTGTTCGGCGATGGCGATGAAGATGGCGCTTCTGGGTACCATAGAGTCTAGTCCACTACGACAGTGTAATGCTGACCTCAATTTTAGTGTTGAGAGTATCAGCAGCACGCATCGCAAGCTTTCTGATGAGGAGCTTGATTCTGGAGATGACGAAGGAAGAACAGATCGTATCGATTATGAAGCAGAGAAAGCTGCAAAGGAGCCTGAGCTCGCCAACATCCTGGCTGCATCTATAGGGCGACATGCCGGGCCTCAGCCTAGCGACAACGAGGCAAGAATATACATAAAACCTAAAGGAAAATTGAAGTCAAGACACTGATACAAACGACAGCTATATCTCCTCCATCTGCCGAACTCAATAGGCATAGAGCCGAAGAACTTCACATTGGGGAGTTTTCAGCCTCCCCAAACTGACCATCACTCGTCTGGTCCGCCATCAGCGACATTCTCCGCGTTCCAAACCTCTACCAACACTATTCGGTGGAGGCACTCACCCAGCGAACCCAATCATATCCAATCTAATGCTCGTGTCCTCCGGTGGTCGGACGGCTCCTTGACACTCCAGCTCGCTACCAATCCGTGCGAGCAATTGGAGCTTGTAGCCAAACCCCTTGCCCAGCCACAAATCAATCCCAAAAAGCCTACTCCCACATCTGTTACATCTCGGACCCAAGGCCCGGCGCCTTACGATCCTCGTCTAGAGTCTCATACCTATCTCATGGCGCCTCACGAATCTGCTGAATTGATGCGAACTACAAACCGCATTACCGCTTATTTGGCCATCCAGTCCTCTTCCGATCAAGACGACGAAGCATTAGCACGCCTACAGCAATCGTTAGCAGCAGCACAGAAGGGTAACAAGGGAACTGTAGACGGTGGACTCACCGTCATTAACATCAACGAGGACCCCGAATTAGCCAAGAAACGAGCCGAATTGGCTGAGAAAGAAAAGTCCAAAATGGCACGCCGCATGCAAGTTCAGCAAGAGCGGGAATCAACCCGTAGCAATACCGTGCTCAAGCGCTCTGGCTTGCGTACGGGTGGTATGGGCGGCGGTCTTACGATTGGAGGCTTAGAAGATGATGAAGGCATGGCTGCTACCCGTGGGCGAGTAAGCAAACCTAAGAGCCGTAGGCCAAGACGTCGCAACAGCGAATACAGCGACGATGAGGAAGACTTCCGTGGTAGAGGGCGCACTAGGGAAGATGAATACGACGAGGAAGATGGCTTTTTGGTCGGCAGTGATGAGGAGGTCGAAGTTGGTGAAGAGAGCGAAGAGGAGGCAGAAATGGGCGACGATGTAGACGAAGAAGAGCCGGCGGAGAAATCGAAAAAGCGAGAGAGTGAGGAGGCTGCTGGTGGAGCGAGGACAAAGAGAAGGAGGGTCATTGATGATGAGGATGAAGATTGAGATGGTATTGGATAATTCGACGTGGACCATGATACGTGCGTGCATGAAGACTTCTTTCTACAATGAAAATCATCCGTCTCAGAGGCGTCCAGGTTCCCAAGGTTTAGGCCTTTGAGAACTCTGCAATGAACGGCTTTCATACTGGACAGCTTCCATCTTCGGGGTGGGGATGGGGGCTTCCATGTACGACGGACGGACAGTCTCTCAGAGGCTTCTTGTTTGGCTGCGCGCTTCACTAGACAGCTTTGGCATCCAGGAAGCCTCCGTTATGAGCACTTGGTCTGCCAAGAGACTTCTTCCAAATCGTGGGCCATCACCAGTCTGGAGTCTTGACTATGGAACGATGACACAAGCATCCGATGAAGAAGCCTAGGCATGAACAGCGCTGGGAACCAAGGTAGTACACATGTTCGCTCAGCGGAGATGTAATATTGACTACATCGTGCGACTGAACTCTACATTATGTCTGGCGGATGTAGCACATGAGTTCCCACTACTTGGAACATATAATTGACATTCAAAGAATAGTAGACAATCCCTGTTACGCAAAGCCCCGTGGTATATCCTTGGTATTTACTCCAAATGCGCCTCTTCAAATCGCGGTGTATCTCCCTTCGCCAGCGGCCTCTCGTGATCAATCATTTCATACCGATGTTCCCCCTCCTTCTCCGGCATCTTCACAACCTTAGAGCCCCACCAACCAAGCTTGTTGCCCAGCACGTAGAAATACTCTACGATCACAGGCACCCAAACGAAGACGGCGAGTATCTGACCATAACCCCATTCGTCTTCTGCAGCGTCTTTGGTGGAGGAAATGGCTTTCTCCTGGTTGCGGAGGAACATGAGGAAGCGGATGTCGTAGAAGGTGTCGTACAAGGCGTAGATCGCAAGAATGTATGCGACGAGCCTCTCCCTTGGAAGACGTTTGAGCATCTTGTGCCCTGCAGTGCAGAGGTTGGATGTTTTGAGGACGAGCTTCGAATCGACCAGTCCCCTCCAGAATGGTATTCTTTGCCATATGCGTAACCATTGAGGAAATTTTCGCCTTGGCCTTTGTTCGGGGTGGGCTCTTTGAAAATAATGCCATGGGATAACTTTGTATACGAAGAACGAAAGGACCAAGCATGCCCAGATGGCTTTGACAATAAAACGATCTTGAAAGACGTCCTCGACATAAGAATCCCAATCCAAGCACAAGTTTGAGCCGGGATTAAAACTTTTGGCTCGACGGAACATAAATTGAATGATGAAAGTCATCAGAGCAGTAATGATTGCCAAGAAGATCCGTAGGTCGCGGCGATCTAGCCATTGATATGAGAGTAGGGCTGTGGCCACGGGAGCATCGATGGTCAATAGTGTTGACGCCTGGCCGAGCTTATCTTCGTAAAGGAGAGGATTGTCTTTATAGTTGAATATGACAGCCGCAAAGCAGACAGACAGCGCGAAGTAGGCAGACGTATCGAGGAAGACACCAGAGCTTGCTAGCAAGGCTTTATCATACGGGTTATGAAGTTTCCGATCTTTCTTAGGTCTCGAGCCGGCAAAGTAGTCTGTGAAGAGCTTGATACCGTACATGATCAAGTTGAAAGCCAGGAGTGACCCTTCAATTAGGTATGCGACAAGCACCTGGAGAGCACATTAGCTGGGATGTATATACGTGTAGCCAGAGACAGCTTACCCCAATTCCACCCAAATCTGGATTTCCTTGATTCTCTTGCTGGCAAGTATTGAAAGCGCAGGCATCTTCGACGGTCCAGTTCTGGAAGTATGGGAACTTTTCATTCGGACTATGGGTGACGGTGCTATTTGTATCAGAGGAACAACCTGGAAGATTCAGGGATCAGTATTGCCTAATTACAAAGCAGACTGAGTATCAGAGTTAGGCTTCAGATTTCTGTTTGGTAAGAACCCATGGGTGATCTCCATCAAGATGTCTTGAGACCCAAAAGGCTATGAACCAGGAGATGTAAGCTCTGGAAAGGGCCTTACAGTAATGAACCATGCATGCTTCTTCCATCTGGACGATGTTCGTGATATTAGTGAAATTGGCCTTGCAACCCTGTTCAAATGCGAGAACGTTTGCCATGATCTGAAGGTTCAGAGGATCAATCTCTATGTCGAAATAGTTGTCATCGAAGAAGTAGAAGCTCTCGGTAGTGTTGGCCCAATTCGCGACATCGTTGTCGGTCAAGCTTTTCGTTGGTACGACCGATCCCAATGCAGTTCGCCAGAACGCGATCCAATCAAGGGCTGTACCGTTTGTCCAGAAGTCCTGATACTCTCCATTAGAACCGCCAGGTCCATCATCCATAGTCTCGTTGTCATGGGTCGAATTGCCCGGTATCGCATATATCCCATATTCGTCACCAAATTCATGCCAAACCTGGAGACCAAGCGCAAGATTAGAGCAGGTGGCCGTGAAGTTCAATTGGTGGAGCGTCACGTTTGCGAGTATAGCTGGAAGGCTCATGTTGGAAGCGTTGCTGACGCCCTTACGGGCGGCTGCGCAGTCTTCGCACGCGATCGTTTGAGGGCTCTGTAGACTCCTACGGAATTTTGGTTGCTTGATGCGTACAAAATTGGTCGCCTGAACAAGGGTGAAGAAGCCATGCTGACAAAGATGTCAAAACTTCGACTGACCAGGGGGGACTGATTCTTGCGGCTGAGCTGCATAGAACGGCGTGGTGCTGCTCGGTGCTGGACGCCTTATGGGACTAATTTCTGGTCTAGAACGGCAGCGGGGACACCCGGTGGTGGGATACACTGATGGGCCATGGCTACAATGAGCTATCTTCAACATGTACATTGATATAGGATCCTGGGGTACAGCATTTGAATCAATGACTACAAATGAAGGTATTGCCGATACAAAAGATATGATTACCTGGACGAGCCTATCTCAGGTTCTGTGCTCACCCCTGGGCGCTGAAAGACCCGCTCGGACCCGTGAGTGGCTCGAGTGGCAGCCCTACCCATACCTTAGCGCCTTGGCAATATCGTAAAAAAAAGTTTTCTCGCCCTCCGTGCCTCTTCTCTTCTTCTTCTTCATCATCAGTAGTAAAATATAACTTTTACTCTGGGAGCTCCGCTACGGCGGCTTGCTGAGGGTTATCCTGGTGAGCTTCATCTGAAGCTCCCACATGGGTTTCCTTCCGTTCCCGGCTCCCTTGAGAAAAGGCTTTGATTCTTTCCTACCAGTCGTGTCGTGTCCAAGAGGGGCGGGGCTGTGGAATTGGTGCTACATATCTTTATAACGGCCATATTTCAGTGTCTTGCTCTAAAAGCAGGAGGTTGCAAAAACGGTTACTATGCCCGACGACGAGAGTGGTCATTTGGAATTGGGTTTAGAGACAGTGGTAGACATCTCATCGACGCGGTATCGCTTCCTTTTACAATGTATTACAGACATGCCTTCAATCTCAGCAGTGCTACCCAAGGCTATAACTCCATTGACTTTGTGCTTCATGCAAGCTTCTAACGCAATTTTGCATTGTTTGCTGCTTTTGAGTACTACTACGTTGATAATAGCGTCTGCGTGCTCCCAATAGCTTGTGATGGCAAGCACCTAATATAGCCGCTTAGGTGGCGACATGGATGCCTTGATCGTCAAGCTACCCACGTTCTGCCATCCCTTCTTCAACAGACTGACCAAGTAGTTGATAGCCAACATGATGTTCGAGATCAGCTCATCTTCCGACATCTCCACATTTCCAACTGCAACACCCAAGCAAAGCACCTTCTTCAATTGGAACTTGATTGTAGACTTGACTTCCGTAATCTTACTAGCGAGGTCTTCATTGTGTGAGATAGGAGTGGGAAATTTGCCCGCTGTGAAGACGTTAAATCACACTTTGATTTGGGGTGGAGTAGGTACCGTACCCTTAGAAAGACCTGGACCCAGGAGACGAGGGATTTGCTTGATCAGGGTGTCGGAGGAGATGAAGGCGTCATATTTGCGGGCAAGCTTTTTGATCAGCTTCTTGTTCTTATTGAGCTTCTTCAAGTCGTCGGCGGACATGGCGTCAACGCCAGCATGTTTGGCTCGATCAATATCATGCTGGTCTCCCAATACGCTGTAGTGTGAAAATATGTGAGCCCACAGCCGCAAGAGAGATATTCCACACTAGGCTTGTAGATTTTGGAGATATCTCACCATATGCTCATGCCGGGACGTGGGACACGAGGAAGCTTGACGGTGCCAGAGAAACGCTGGGACATGAATTGTAAGTTTCGTTATGTGAGGCAGCTTTGGAGCTTTCGTAAGGTCCATAGGGTTGGAAATGCTGCATACCTTGTCACGCTGGGGATCATAATTCTTTAGACCGATCTTCGCGTATTGTTAGCAGAGACTTCTGCAAAAGCCTGATGTCCTTACTTGGAGCTCGACAGTCTCGAGGAAGTTGCGCTTCTTCTCGTTGAGGGAGTAGTCGAGAAGACCCTGCACATTGGTGCGCACTCCGGCGACTGTGATTTTACTCATAATGGAGACAGTCTTCCAGAAGAACAGGTAATTCTTATGGTGAGGAATTGCACGGTTGGATGGTAGGAGAGAAGGAAAAGAAAGAGGTAAGATGTGAAGGTTTTCGCTTCAGCGGGGTCGGGTGTGTGTGGCGAGCCGCGGTTTAGCCTGGGGATACAATGGGATTGAACCCTAAAGTTTGACATCCAACTACTCCGTACCACCTAACATCTCGCAACCATGCCACTGGTTTCCAATATCATGTCCACCAATTTACTCTTTGCAAAGGATGCGCCCAAAAGTGGGTGTCGGAACGCTGCAGCGAAATCTATGGCTCGGTCACGCTCGGTATATCAGTGCCAAATTATCACCCGACATCCCACAAGGCACAAGGGGCATGTTGGGGGCTGTCTTCAGCCTCAACTAAGCGCCGCAGCGGCGTATGCGTGACCGAGGGGATGTATTTAGAGACAGCTCACCTGTGTTCGTAGGCATCAGCCATCATCCTCAACGCTGTCATGTAGCTTCGAGCACGCGACTTGTTTCTTTGAAAGTTTCAAGGTGATTGTCGATATAGGAATGACGGATTGATGCGTTTCTGCTGTCTATCATCATTCGCCGTTTCTTCCAGCGCCAGTTGTAACTCTGTAAAAATCCCGTCCGTCTTGTTCAAAGTTTTACCGCTTCCTTTCCAACCAAAATCTCCTTACAGCATGGCTGGGTTTAATACAATACCGGCGTTGCATGATTTCGACGATCAATCTGTCTACGAACACTGTGAAGAGGCTATGTTGGAAGCGGAGACTCGAAACTTCGTCATCGAATTTGACAGTACAGAGGCTCGCGCTGCCATCAACGTAGAAGACGACGATATGAAGAGGCTTTTGGATATTAAAGTGAGCTGACTTACTACCTGCGCGTCCATGCATGCTTCCTGAACTCCTGTTCAATTCTCTGCGGCAGATGCTAATACAGGCGAACGGTCAGCGCGAACCCAAACGATGCACAAGATGGATGTGGGTTTTCGTCTCAAAATTTTGGAAGGCAAAGGCTGACATCTAACAAGCAACATTTGGGCGCCGGAAAAGCAAACAGCACTAATCATTGTAGGCAGAGCCAGCGACCCAATCTTGCATATTTCTTTGCTAATCAACACACAATCACAGCGACTAGCAAAATTGTACAACTTTTCTCCTCGGCTCACTGGCATCATGTGCTCTAAACATAATACGCCCAACTCTGTACCTCAGAAGGCCCCTGCCCATGGCTTTCGAGCGCGAGCCAACAAAGCTTACAACCAAATTATAGAACAGCGCAGATCAATCGAAACACAATCTTCAGATCTGGAAAGCGATGAAAAGGCGGGTCCTCGACAGACTCGTTCACCGATGCTCGATCTGAACCATTATAAAGTGGTCAATCAGGTCTGGCACTACTGTTCGGTCGATTGGGGCTCCAATTATCTTTGCATCGGCTACAACTCTCTTTCTGACATCAGAATTACTCCGGACAACGGATCTAGGGTTAAAAGAAATGCCTCTCACATAGAAAAGGATGATGATCATGATGCCGATACTAGTGAATCTGACAATAACCCAAAAGGCGTGAGAAACTGGACTTGGCTCGTTCTCTGTGATGACGGAACCGTCATATCCGTGTACGAGAACCCATTTCCTGATCACCAAGGGCCTTTGGACAATAATCGAAAGGACCGCTTAGAGCGTATCCGGCGAAATCTTCTTAATGTATTCATGCAGCTATCGAAGGTGAACGATAAACATAGACGCGAAAACCCCATTCATACCCTTGATATTAGGCCCGGTCTCGAATCAAACCAGACGAGTAACATCACCATAGCCGATTCGCCGGGCCTTCTATTCTATTACCTCTTTGACGATTGGTATACCAGCTATGCCTTGGTGTCAAAGGAAGAGCATCAATACGCCAAGCTATTGGAGACCCTTCGGCAAGACATGTTCGAGAAACCTCACCTTGAGTTGATCCAGCGACTGCATCAATATGGCCGTCAATTGTCTGTTCTCAAGCGCATGTACCAGAGCTACGCACTCATCATCCAACGCATACTTGACAGACAAAAACCTGTCATCAAAGCCTCCGGTGAAGCGGCCACTCCTGGGAGTCACCGCACAGGACAAACTCCCAGGGACAGCACCAACACTGCACATCTTACGGATTCGTCGGCCCCGGCGGGCGAGACCTTCGGCGCGCCTCTCTCCGCAGCTGCGACTGTCCGCTTCGAACGCCTCCATGACCGAGTCACGTACTATGCTATCAGCGAGATCCAAGAATGCCTGGATGAGAAGGAGGCTTTGGTCTTTTTGGTTTGTCCTTTCGGTCTCATCTCTCAACTTTAGCCCAAGTCACTTCGCATTCTCTGGAAAACTGTGCTAATACTGCACCAGAATTTCAATCTCATAACGCTCAAGGAGTCCCAAGCCGTCGAGCGTCTCACTCGCATCACGATACTTCTCGCTAAAGTCACCATCCTCTTCATGCCGGTATCGCTGATGACCGCCTACTTCAGCACTCAGCTTACGGATCTTGCCAATATATACACAATCAAGACTTATTGGATCTGTTTTGGAGTGATTATGGCGTTGAGTTTTGTGTTTTTGTTGATATTTGGTGCATTGAGTGGGACATTAGAGGGGAAGCCGATATATAAGAGTTTTACACAGACCGTACTTGATAAAGGGAAGAAGAGATACAGGGCAATGAAGGGGAAGTGAACGTTTATCTCGACCGTTGGGTCATCGGACGTGGCAATAGTCGTCGGAGAGGGCTGAAGCCTGAAGCAAACAATCTAATACTAAATTCGCAACGCCCTAGATGCAAGCCTCATCCATTATTTTGCTTCATGGTGTAAGTCAGTAAATGCTTGGGCGTCTTTTCATACCCTGACGTTGTTCAACAATTCCTTCAGGAACAGCAGAAATCAGTGTGAGGGCTCTCTTCGAAGACCTCCATGGCTTCCCGTTGAAGGGAGACGGAAAGTGGCCCGAGACATACAAAGTGCAAACAAATCTAACATTTCCTTTCATCTTCGATACCAGCAGGAATCAGACAAAACAAATATTCCTATAGATAATGCAGAATTGCATTTCCAAGCTGCAGAGGATGCTTTCAAAGACTACTTTTCTCCATTGATGTCAAAATCGCAGGCAAAGAAGTCTAGTGCTCGGTGTGAACACCAATCCTATCATATTATCGAGGACTTAGCACTTATCATATGCACTCCCCAAGAAGCGCAATTGGCTGAATATCGCCCAGTAGCTAGACATACTACCACGTTCATCACACATCCTCCTCCCTGAACGCCTCAATCACTCCCTCCGTATCTTATAGCTTACCAGCGGCCTACACCACCCAACTATCTCCGCACACCCCTTCGCAACCAAGTCATCAGCCACATCAAACACATTCTTATAAGCTTCCGGTGCCTCTTCCCACACCAATTCCTTATCCTCACAAACAACCCAACACCCGCCTTTCACATCCCTTCCATCCCGGCACTCAGCAGGCGCTTGTTTATTCCCCTTCTTATCTGACCTGACAAAGTCACCTCTGAGCAGATCATCGCTTCTGCCGGAATACTTTCCAGCGACGTATTCGGCAGCTTTGGCGCGGGACATGGCTCTTCCGGCGCCGTGAGCGAGACTGAAAGCATTTGTGGTGCCATTGGAGTTTGGATTTCCGAAGATGGGGCGCAGGATGAGTGTTGGTGTCGCTCGAGAGCCGGGAAGTGGGAGGATGGAGAGGGCGGTGGCGGTCTGAGGGTTGTGGGTTGGTGCGGCACCTTTGCGGTGGATATAGGCTTTCTGAGCAGGCGGTTCGGCATCGTTATGAGGGTTCCAGATTGTGGCTTCGACGTTGTTGTGGTAGATGTCTACGACCTTCCTACGCTGCACTGCTTCACGGACTGAGCGAATCTCTTGCTCGTACGTTTCCAATGAGGCTTCGCTACTTCCTGACTGAAACGTCCATTCTCCTGGCTCAAGGCAAGAGAGGAAGCGAAGCGCAATGAGATCCCGATTCCTCGAAGCCCAAGCACAGGCACGGTCGTGTGCATCAAGATATTCTTTGGCAAACAGGTCATTTTCGTGGATGCTATTGCGACCGTCTTTGGTGAATCGTTTCAAGATGTCGCCGCCGTAGCCTCGCGATCCTGAATGGACTAGTAGTACTACCTCATCTTCGAACAGACCCTCATTCCCATCATGTGTGTTTGACAACTTCATACCAGACTTTTCTACCACTTGAAGCTCAGCGAAATGATTCCCAGCCCCAACAGTTCCCAATGCTTTATCCCACTCCTCACCAGCACTATAGTCTGATCCCGTCGCACCATCAGTCTCTAGCCATATCATCCTAGTTCTCTGGTCACACCAAGGCCCTTCCAGCCCACGCAGCTTGTCAGCAATCTTCTTTCCTTTGTCACCCTCGACATGTGATCGCGAAAGATTGGTCTTGTACCATGCCATACCGCAGCCGATGTCACCACCGATGAGAGGCGGGTGAATCCATCCTCTTGACACGAAGACTGCACCGATAGGAAATTTCGTGCCCGGATGGAGATCTGGTTGGCCAACGGCATGAACAATGCCTGGGAGCGTGCGTGCTGTAGTCTCTAGTTGCTTCGTTGATTCGGTATCAACGAAGGCCGTGTTGGCAAGGAGATTAACCGGACATTTTGGGTTGGCATCTGGATGGGCTGAAGGTGCGTCTTCAGTTTTGTTACCAACGTAGTCCTCTCCGATGGATACCAGGAGAACGACATTCTTTTCCAGTGCGTTAGACCATTCTGTGTTGGGGGTCAGTTCTCGACCACCTTGTAGGAAGATTCGGCTAGGCTTTTTCAAACGTAGTTTGTCCTTAGCAACCTTGATGATATGAGAGTGATAAGCAGGACCCGAATTGAGAGACGGTAGGACAATTGGCGCTTTCACAGATTGGTTGGAATTTGAAGCAATAGTGATGAGGGTGGAAGGCATAACGAGGAGATGGTGCAAATGTGACTTTAGACAATACTTGCCAGAACTTGCGTTTGGACACTTTCTTTGAGATAATTAATATCCGCGAATCGCTTTATTCTTCTCGATTTTGCGAGACCTAAAGCTGAGTGTCTTCGTTCAAATGCTTTCAAGTTGTTCTCGATGTGTGAGGTACTAATACATGAATGCTATTTGAAGGGGATGAAAGAGACTACTTTAACAGGGCGATTGACCGTGTAGCGGAAGGCGAAGTGTCAAGCTGTGAGTCACGCGCTGGGATGCAACAAATGCAAAGGACGAATGTGACGAAAAAGTTTTCATACACCAGATATGCAATCTCGGAACATGGGCTAGAGACAACTTATCATGATAAACCATCAGATCTATCTTGTTCCGCTACCACCTCTCCATCTATGGTGCAATCCAGCGCGTCAAGGATGATTATTTGTTCCGAGAAATGTCTTGTCAATTAACCACCGACATTTAACCGACTTGAAGTGAAAAGGCTCGACAGGCTGACAGTCTCGACAGACGCTTGGAATAGACCAGTACCGCGTAGTAGTTCAGTCATAACCAATCAGGAATCTTAATCACATCAATAAAGTGTTGGGTTGGCAAGATATAGATACTGTTGTAAGAGCAGCCTATCGAGTATAATTACAAAGGTCCTAGGCACGTGTGTGATGTTCTACTAGTATGCAGGAGATGGCAATATACCGGTTTCTTACAAATCGACGAAGAGATATCGTGTTAAGGGGAAAAGGACAAGGAACGCCAATTGCTAGCCTAGTCAATTGAAGAGCCACTGATGCGTCAGGCTGATATGTTTTCAATGGCAGCGTCAGGTAAGATACGTTTTGAGGCACGATGTAAGATAGACGACCATCCTTTTCGAATACAAATCTAGCATGCATGAAACACCTGTCATCCAGCATCACTTTAAGAGGCGCCAGCTCGAAGAGCACACAAGGGAAAATAGAAGCCAGACCACCAAAGGTACACCCATGGACCAAGCATTTTCATAATAGCACTGATGCACTACCGCTCATGCTTGATGTTAGACGATACCCTGTAGTACTTCGGTTGACGACAAAATAAAACTATGACCATAAGGGACTCTTGTTCGGGGGCGGACGACTTCTGGGAAGTTGAAAGTGTTTGTGGGGATGCCGGATTTGAAGGAGGCAGCGAGATCCTCCTAATTGTGTCCAGCCTTTCGGAGTGAGTTGCTCAACCATTCCAAACCTTCGTAGAGACCGTCACCAGAGGTAGCGCAGGTCGATTGGATGTACTAAATGAGCTGTCAGCAGGCATGATTTTCAAGGATGAAGTGCAGGCTGACCCAAGCGCGTTGCCTCAGCGAGTGTAGACCCAGCTTATCAGTAATTTCTGCAGCGTTCATTGCGTTCTGTTTGAAGGTGTCAGCAATAAAGAAAACGTGTGTCCTGCGTTTTTGCGAGCATACCGGCAAGTCCTGCTTGTTGGCAAAGACCAAAAGCAAAGCATCTCTCAGCTCGTCCTCATTCAACATACGCTGCAATTCCTCACGAGCTTCCACGACACGATCGCGATCATTGCTGTCAACCACGAAGATGATACCCTGGGTATTCTGGAAGTAATGCCTCCATAGAGGTCGGATCTTGTCCTGTCCTCCCACATCCCATACGGTAAATTGGATGTTCTTGTATTCCACCGTCTCGACATTGAAACCTTGAAAGTAAAAGGGTCAGCTATTGTGTCCTGAGTTCGAGAGAAGTGAGGCTGTAGGCCACGTACCGATTGTGGGGATGGTAGTAACGATTTCACCGAGCTTCAGCTTATAGAGAATTGTAGTCTTTCCGGCTGCATCGAGACCAACCATCAAGATTCGCATCTCCTTCTTACCCCAGAGCTTATCGAACAGCTTGGAGAAGGTGAGACCCATTATGGCGGGTTATATAGTGGTTGTGGATTAAGGAGATGGAGAGTGTCTCTGTTGGGGCTGATATGCGTATCTTGGTACTACTCAAGATGCACCTGCCAGATTCCAGGTCAGCGTCAATAGCACTAAAGTACAGTGAAGTGAGTATAGGGGCAATTGGTGAGCGTGAATCTGCGTCGGATGTAAGCATGCCAGGCGCACACAAGTTCACGACGAAGACGGACTCGGCAGGTGGAGGTGACTTGTAGCAGTCTGCGTAGCATCAAAGAGGTGGATGAATCAACAGAGGGGGTCTTACTGTACAGTAAGTGTTGCGCTCAAAAGATTTTGACAATAACAGTTGGGTTCGTGGACGTTGATGTCGCTGTTGAGGCCACAAGGAAAGTTTTTGGGTTTGGCTTGGCTTGGCAGCTAGTTCTAAGGTAGATCAAGCTGAGCCGTCACGTGACGAGGCAAGAGGTTTGAAAATTCAAACGATAAAGAAATCTGTCTCAATCGTGCAGGCAGCTAGATCTGCTGTTTTTAAGTCCACAAAGAGTCTCTGGGAAATGGTTGACTTTAAGCTCCCTGGACGAAGCCGTATATCTGGTCACTTCGGTCCAGGCAACGACAAAAAGGAGATGATTCATTACCCTCCACTGTAGGATACCACTCGGGAATGATATATGCTCGATCATATGTGGCATGATCAATTTGCTACGGGAAGAATGATATCAGTCCAAACGAAGTAAACGCTGTAGCGCTCCGATTTTTGCTCCCACCCTAAGGACATGACAAGCCATTACCGTATCTCCCGACACGCGGCATCCGTTGTGTGCAATGACGAGTGTCTTCAGTGTATGGGCTTTTGCTAAGGCAGCTAATCCTGCCGGGAGGATCTGATAAGTATGCAATCCTATGTCTTGAGGCATGTGCAACAGTCTGACAGCGGCCCTAACCTGCTCAAACTTTCTCACGCTAAGTGGTGCCTGGGTAGAAGAAACAATCTGAAGGATCTGCGCGAAGAGTCTAATTCAACGTCTTCATCCATAGGAGTTATATACCATAGAAAAGACACAGAGCCAGAGACTAGAAGTACACATAATGCAATACCTCGATGCGACTTCCAACCCATACCATTAACGTCATATGTATCATGACCGCCCAACGCTCATGCTTGCTTTTGCTAAATACGATCAATAGTATGTAGAGACAATACCGGCGTGAGGCGCCTCAATGAAGGTCCATTGGACCACAAACAATGGCCAATACACCTCACAGGAGGAAAGCGACAAGACCAGCAGCAACGGCACCGAAGCTGACAATCTGGACGGCAGCGCCACCAGTGAAGGTTGCGGCGGTAGGCGTGGGGCTCGATGTGAGGGTGGTGTTGCTGGAGTTGGTTGCTGAGCCACTGGTCAGAGTGAAGTTGGCGCATGTCAAACGAGTGGTGTTGCTGGTGTGGATGTTGATCGAACGATTTCCCAGGAAGCTACCGAGGCCAGCCTCAGTAGAAACGTAAAGGTCAAGATACCTTGAAGGCCAAAGTCAGCAAGATGTATGGGGATACCTGCTCGACTCAGACTTACGCAGCCTGGAATGGGCTGGTGGTGATGTTTCCGTGCTTGCCAGTCAAGTCGCCGACCTGGCAAGTCTCAGGCTGAGTATCATCACACGGTGGGATCTCTCCACGGATATAGGGGTCGAGATGAGCAAGAGTTGCAGTGCAGTTGCCATCACTTGGAACTGGCTGGTCGTGGATATGGTACACTATTCACAAAGGTGTCAGACATGCTCGACAAACGGCCTTGGCGTCAGGTGTATAGGCTTACAGAAGGGACCCTCGAGGGCACTGGGGAATCCATAGAGATTCACGTTGAAGAGGACACCAGTACCGTTGGCGTTGGAGGTTGCGGAAACGAAACCACGAACACCGGTGGTGTTGCTGTTGGGCAAGACTGCAGTATACGTGACACCGGCGGGATTGTCGGTTGTGATGGCAGCGTTGCCGAGCTTGCCTGTGGTGCCTGGGATCACTGGTCCGTCGAATACTGGGGAGCCTTCAATGAGTTCCGCGCCTGGGGTTTGCGCATAGACGAGACCAAGGCCCGAAAGGGCGGCGAGCGCGATAGCTGAATGCATTTTGGACGATCGGAAGGTGAGCTGGTACTATCTATGACTTTCGATCAGAATAATGCGAAATTGTAAAAGCTTGAATGATTCAAAAGCGTGCTTGAGGAGAAGCTGTTGCGTTGTGAAAGTGTAGCAAAGCAGAGAGGAATGCAGGGGAAATGATTAGGATGTGTGGCAATTGCGACGCGACATTGACTTACAAGTGAGTGACTCTCGGGACGGAGCTAGCTATGATACAGAACAACAACGAGAGAATTGGGATCTGTTGGAGTGGATGCGCTGATGGGAAGGAAGTAGGAGGAATGGGAAGAAATGAGGGTCGCGAGGCATTGAAGGCAAGAGGTATTATTAGGCTAGGATCTACCCTACGAGCCTACGATCGTGTTTCGAAATTGCGTTACTGCTTGCTGGGGTAAATAGCGCCTTCCTTCTAACGTCACTACTCGATTACGACAGGAGTTTGATGAGGTGTAATTATTGGTGAGCCATCAGTCCTCGCCGACCAATGACTGCTTGCAGCTTGCGACGATAGTTATTATGTGCACAGAGTGACGATATTTACATTGGCAAACAACAAAAAGCCTGTGCCAAGGAATCCAGGAGCTCGAGGCAGGTACGGCGTACACAAAGCCCACAAGCTCCAAGAAGTTCAAGGAGGCAGGCAGGCTCAGCAGAATATGCAGATGGCAGATGCGTTCCCCAGACAAAACAGAGCTACACGAGCTAAGGATCGTGGAGGGTGGAGCTAATCTTGTGCTTCTTACCCAAACCAGCTAGAAACAGTGGAAGAATCTGCAAATTGGAAGCTTGCCTCGGTTGCCTCCCATGCCGTCCCAGATCCACTGAATGTAACCGAACATCAGCACAATGGCCATGGCGTGCTGTATATTGCTATTCCGCAAAGGCAAAGATTAAAATTTTACAATCTGAACTTGTTATGTATGAGGGTGATATTTAAATAATATCAACTTTGTCGACGAAACCTTGTAATACAGATGCTTGCCATTCTCGATGACGCGTCGGGACTCAGGAGGTGGGTACGGCGTCTCGCAGTCTTCATCTCATCTCTCTGCTGGCCTTCTGGCCTCCCAACCTCCTAGTCTCCCTACGTGATTGCCCTGACAGATGCGATTCGCTGTAAATTAAATCGGGCCAGTTTTGTGATTTGATGAGCGAGATGAAGGTCGGAGGTCGGAGGTTGGGAGAGTGAGCTGACATCATCACTTGGATCTTGATACATCATACAATACTCGTAAATTACAAGATTAGCTTCGGCAAAGCTTAGCCCAAGGGCCCCGAGCAGAATCTGCAGGAACGGGCCTCTGGTTGAAATTAAGGTACTGCATAAGGTAAAATACGTCACAATATTCTACGTTAACCTACTTTGGGAAAGGCACATCTCGCTAAGACCTGCTTGCGGACATGGCCCCGTTGCCTCGAACGAGTCTTGCATCGTCGCAATCGGATCCCAGCCATACCAGATCAAGGCTATTCACTAAAGGAGGTTATTTACGAGTATGCCAGGAAGAATCGCTGAATATATCACTACCTAACGCTCACCCACTATTCAAGAAGTATACTCTGGCCACACCAAATCACCACCAAAATGAGAAAACTATTGAGGGTATATTCGCGAATTAAACATGTCCAATCTGATTAGAATCGAACCATCTTTGTGAAGTCTCCAACCCCCTCGCAATGCAATGTATAAGAGGTAAATAAATCGAAAAGGAGCCATGCCCGCAGGCTGCAGCCTCGTTGGTGTCGAAAGAAATGGTGGTCTTGGAAGCTAGTGCGGTCCATTTGAGGAGAGGCTGCGAAGACCACGGATTTAAGCTTACTCGAGGAGCCGCGAAAGCCATTAAGTAGTTGTCTGCGAGCAGAGAAATGGGTCCCTCATACGCTCAAAGCCCAGGAAATCACTCAGAATGAATGCCTTGGCACTCAAGACTGCCCACTTGATGAGAAATCCGGCCTGACGGTGTCAGATCCCTCGTACTATTCCACCTAATCTCGGCCCGAAAGGCTCTTCTTCGTCTTCTGCCATTTTGTTACCTCCAATACCTTCGTCCCCAATGCCGGTGCTCTCATCGGCGTCGAGATCGTAGCTGGCTTTCCGCATCAGAGGTGGTGTGACTGGCTCTTGTTGCAGCCTTCGGTCATTCTGAGAGTCCAGGCTGTGTCGTGGTGTTGAGAGGTCTCTGACTGTGCGCTTCGAAGAAGACATTGGTCTGTAGCCACCGCTGAGAGTACGAGGTGTAGTCGTACTAGGAGGTGTCATAAGCCCGGCAAAGAAGCTTTGCGGCGAGGACTTTGAAGGCGTCTGATGAGCGCTTCCATCCACGACAGTGTTCAAATTTCCAAAGCTCGTGTCCTTCCCCTTTCTCCAGTTTCCCCAGGCAGCCGCAGCAGCCAAAGGGAGGGCTCTTGGCGATGCTGCGAGATTTGAAATACTTGCAAGAGACGGAAATGTCTGTCCTCCAGCCAAAGCGCGTTCCTTCTCTTGCTGTTCCATCTGAAGGTTGGCCTTCAGACGAATAACAGCATCCTTGATGGATTGACGATTGTAGACTGGCTGTGAAAGTATGGTGATAATATCCTGCAGGTCATCGATACGCACGCCGAGGAGTTCGCGCAGCCAGGTGATCTCAATGTCGGCGTCTTTGAGTTTGGTGGGGGCATCTGTATCGACCGAGAGCAGCTGAGTCTCAAGCTGCTCAATGCGTTTTTCACGTTCCTGTAATTGTTCTTGTAAAACGAGTATTGATTCACGAAGAGCTTGAGGTGAGATCTTTTCGGGCATGGCAGAAGCTTCTGAAGGAAGCTGATATCCACGAATAGACTTGGGACTTGTGTGAACCTTCTTAGCTTGAGCGGCCTGCACGGCGGCGTGTGCAGCCGATTTGGCGATCTCGAGCTTCTCCTCGAGGTGCATGATTTTTTCCTGATAATGGACCACTTTCTCGTCCGCCAGATTGAGACGATTGCCAAAGTAGGTCTCTGACCGTTCCTTGTCCTCGAGGGCATTTTGTAATGCACGGTCATGCTCTGCCTGCATGTCTTTGAGCGTTCGCTCATGGCGACGATAGCGCTCTTGCAAGGCTGACTCCCTAGCCTCGGCAGCTTCTCGAAGTGCAGCATGTCGAAATTCAGTCGCCTCCTGAAGCATGAGCTCATTCCTGGACTTTGCCTGCTCTGAATCAGCTGTGATACTTTGAATTTGCTGTTGCAGTCGTGCGATCTCGCTCTGAAGACCCGCGCGCACGATATTGATTTGGTTGTTGGCGGCCTCGAGCTCCGCGCCCATCGATGTCCTTGTGCGGTCAATCTCCGTTTTAGCGATTTCTCTTGCTTCGCTGAATTCTCGCTCGAAATGAGCCGCAGTCTTCTGGTACTCATTGCACTCTGTTCGAAGTCCAGTTACCACATCTTCAAGTTGAACATTAGCTTTCTGTGTCTGGTCAATCATGAATCGAGCTTTCATAGCTTCCTTCTCCTGTGCCTCGAGTCTTTCAACCTCGAGCTCCAGTCTCTCTCTTGTCCGGGTTTCGGCTTCAAGTTTAGCACTGAGAATTTCCAGTCTAGCGTTGTGCTCTTCCTGTTTGCCGCACCATCTTGCCTGGTCCATGGCGGTCTCTTGCGATGCCCGAGTCGTCTCCTCTTGCAAACGATCAAATTTAGCTTTAAGCGTCTCTAGTGCTTGAGCATTTGCGTCCTTCTCAATTTTCAGAGCATCGATGATCCTTCCCAGACTATTCTTTTCATGTCTAGCATCACTGATCTCCGACCGCCACTGATCGCTGGAGAGTCGATACTCCGCCAACGTACCCTCTAGAGCCGCATTCTTTTCGGTCAAGTCTGACGCCATATTTTCCAAATGTTCTTGAGCACCTTCAAGCATCGCCGTGCGGCTAAGAACGTTGTGTCGCTCCTCGTGATACTCCTGAAGGCTGCGCTCTGTGGCTTCTGCAGCTTCGCGTTGTTCTGCAGCTTCCTGCATAGCTCCACGGAGAAGTCGTTGGCTGTCTGCTAAGGCATCTTCGGTTGATCTTCGAGCTTTCATCTCGTCCTCGGCGCGGGCCTCTGCGATCTTGAGCATACTCTCTAGACCAGCAACCTGAAGCTGGCTCTTTTCTGCCGCCGCAGCTTGAGAGCTTGACGTGACCACACCTGATTTGCCACGCAATTGCTTACCCACCGTTTCTTCCACGATCGCTCGTATATCGCCAGACGGAGCAGACTCGGGTGCAGAAGCAAGAGCTACAGCACGTGGAGCCTGTTCAATATATGCTTTGACGCCTTTGACGACGTCAATGACCTCGGATAGTTGGCTGGCTGGCGCGAAGCCTTGCTGTGCTGTGGTGATGTCTTTGAGTAAAGATTTAAGCTGATCGTATTTACGATCTATTAGTGGCGATTTCACTCTTGATGAAGGACGTTCCCCAACATCATCCTCATCATCCGCGTCACTATGCTCTATTTCAACAGTACCCAAGCTGCGTGGCCTCCCGTTGGCTGATCTGCTCGATAAGGCTGTCAAAGCTTGTTGAATGGTGGAAAGAGTCTTCTCTAGTGGCCCTAACTGCTGCTGCACCACCTCGCCAACAACGTCATTGACGCGGCTGTCAAAGAAGCCTGTTCGAGATCGAAACTTCCCTTCGTCAATAGAAGAGATCGCGTCATTCCAGTCGCTGGGGGGTGTACTACCGGGGCTGTTCAGGCGATGGATAGGAGGGGAGATCCTGGATGGCCTGTACGATGGGCTATGACGGGCATTGCGGGTTACCATTTCGATGTCTGAGGTGTTGGCACTGGCAGAGTCTGTTGGAGGTAAGTACTGATAAGTTCCGTGCAGCCGGTTTGGACTAGGTGAGGGTGCATCACTTCTAACCTTAGAAGGCGGGAGCAATTGACGAGACCCTAGTGCATTGTCGAAACTGGGCATATGAGACCGCGATGGGCTAACACTAAGATCACGGTGTTTATGTGGGGTATTCTCTCGCTCAACACCGAAATCGGAGTCCTCTTGATTAAGGTGCTTCACTATAGCATCAATTTCGTCATAGGAGGGTTCAATATAACGCACGCCATGTAGTATATCTTGTCTTGCATGGTCTATACGCTCAACACCATCTTCTTCCGGGATCTTATCGCTTAGCTGATGCCCAGGCCTCGCCGTTGGAGGATAGGGTAATTCCGGGCCCAAGGAACGACTTTCTAAAACATGGTCAAATTCTCCTTTGAATTGATGGGATTTGTCCAGGAATTCCATAGTGGCTCTCGCAACTTCATCAGGGGTAGGATCAAGTCTCCCAGTACTTCGTGAAGAGGCCGGCCGCAACGCAGCATTGTCAATGTCATGAAAGGGATGAGGTTCGAACGGTTTGTCGTTGGCGGCGACCGATTCATCATCTCTCATCAGCTCAGAAGCCTCGGTAGCTGATAAATCATCGATGAGTTCGGTGAGAAGATCTGTCGCAGCTTCCAATGTAGCCTCGTCTCCTTTTAGCGAGGGTGTCCTGCTGAAGTATGCTGCTCGGTCATCTTCTCCATGGTTCAACCATGGAGTTTGGCTCGGCGATGCAAACAGAGGTACTTGATCACCATCATCAAAGTCACGTCTCAATCTCTTCTGGCGACCATCCGCCTGGGTGATTCTTCCTGACTCATCTTCTTGAACGTCGGTCTCCGAAAAGTTTCGCTCAAAGAGCTCTGAGTCTTCATCAGGCTTAACGATAGGTACAGCTTTGGAAATCTTCGCAGGTTTGTGGATTTCATGAAACTTGATGTCCCCAAATATCTTATGCACAGCCTCGACAGCTTCATGTTTAATGGATGGATCACTGCCAGCGGAAGCTTCTAAGCCGATGGGCTTCAATGCTGGAGCATCAGGGCTAAATGAAGGTATGGAAGATGAGAAGCTGAACTCCCTAATCGGAACACTTGGTTTGCTGGCGACAGCCGAAGCTGAGAAACTGAATTCATGGGAAGCTTTTGATGGTTTAGGAGCAGCTCTTGGGGTGAATTCAGGTGCGGCAACATTGAGTTTGCTGCCTTGATGAGGTCCATTTGAGGTACTGCGAGAGTGAGCCACGCCGGGTGCTGCTGAAGCCGTCACGTCTCCTTTCGCCTGGGAAGGGTGCTCAGTGCCTAAAAATGAGAAGACGTCTGACCGAGCAGACGTTTTGGGCTCAAACTTGAACTCTGGGGCATTCACGTTCAGCCTAGAGTTCGATACTTTGGACGGTTTTGCCGAGTGTATGTTTGCTATGGTTAGGCCACCTTGCTGACCACCTAGCGTTCCTACAAGACTTGGATCTGTACTCAAATCAGACGCATCCAGGTCGGCTTTCTGGGAGATGCTATCGGGTTTCTTCGTCAATATTGGGGCTTGAGTAATGGGGTTCTCATCCGGCACAGAGTCTTGATTTCCTCTTTCTGGACTGGTCGAGCCTTGCTGACAGGTCTCATTTGCATCGACCTCTTTCTGCAAAATTTCACTCGGATTTTGACGATGACCTCGTGGAAGAGGAGAGGCAATCTCGGTCTGGTAACGGTGTGGTGAAGCACTTGCTTCCCTCGTCTGGCCAAGTGCATTTTCCTCAGTAGATGTTGGGCGTTGTTGCAGCACCTGCTGTTGTTGCTGTTGCTGTTGCTGTTGCTGCTGCAATTGCTGCGCCTGAAGTAACGCCTGTTGTTGGCGCATACGGACCGGCATCGCATTCGCAGCATAGTTGGGAAAATGACTCGTGGCGGTTTGAATTGATGGTGACACAGGTGATATTGTACCATCCAAACCTTGACGGTGTCCATTGATCATCGGAGACGCCACCCTTGATGCAGGCTGAGATACCAAATAATGCTGCGGTGAATAGGTTCCTGGTCCTGGAGATTGAGATGGCTGTGGAAGCTGGTTTGGAGAAGGAAATGGTTTCTGACCGAATGGCATGGCCACAGAGTATCTTGGGAAATGAGAAACCCCAGGCTTGCCGAGTTGGGAAGCGGAATTGCCTTGGGCCTGGAAATTCGGAGTAAATGGTATCGCGTGTCCTAGCTGAGGCGCCAAGGTGGGTGAGGTGAGAATAGCTGAACCTTGGGATGAGGCTTGCCGGCTGATTAAGGATGGTGCTGGAGATTTCCTAGGGGGCTCTTCGTCACCAAAGCTGACGCCCAGAGCACGTAGCTTCTCTTCTTTCAAGTAGTTGACATACACCTCCCATTCCCGTCGATCTGGTATGCTGACTTTGTAGCTCTGGTCGGCGCGCTCCCTTCTCAAATCTTCTGGGTCGGGATGTACAGCTCGGCTTTGTCCTTCCGCGAGGAGTGGTGCATCGGCTACTTCTGGGACAAGGACAAATCCCTTCGTGTCGTAGCCCTTACTCTTCCAACCATCGAGACGCTGAGCTACCTCTTCTGGCTTCAAGTAGCTTTCTCTGCTCGTCCTCTTGCCGTATTCACTGTCAATTGGCAGAGCGATAATGATGCCCCTGTTACGCCATATCACCCGCTTCTTCGGTCGTTGAAAGGAGGCAGAAGTCGATATCAAAGGCCTTGAAACGTTTGGTGAACCTTTCAACGGAGAATTCTCTGGCGAGCCTAGAGGCAGCGCTTCAGATCTCGGACGGTCGAATGCATGGGGCGGCTGAGGAAAAATTTGGTCTGCAGTTGGCGAATTCCCATTAGACCTTCTTGAGGCCAGGTTCGGATCCAGGGGATATAATGGGCTTGATGAAGCCATGCTCCTTCAGATGGCTTGATTCGCGTAAATCAGGCAGTCACTTCGCAAAGAATGTCCGCCTGTAATTTGCTTCTTCGATTGATCAAGCCCATCAGGATCTGGACTATGTCTATAAGAGAGGTGCTTGAATGTAGACGAATTGCAGTGCCTCACGTTGGGTTGTGCGGAGAAGCGTAGGAGTAATATCTAGGAGATAGCAATCAAAGCGTTTCTTGGGCAATCGATCCAGCGGACACCGTGAAGTACTTTATCGCTAAGATACGTCAGCTATGCCAGCTTGCTGCCTCAGCGGCCGGCATCTACTTGACATTTCCAGGGCTCAATGCATTGCAGTGTATTGGTAGTCTCGCAAAGCGTCATATGACAAATTGAGAGGTACAATGAAAGAACGCAATGTGACAAGCTAGATTTTGAGGTAGCTAAGGCATCGTTTGATTATGATACGGTAATACTATGTGCTGTAACGAACAGTCAGATAATTTTGGGAAGAGTCGCGTCAGACATCTACAGGGGGGTTCGCGAATGCCAAGAGCCACCGGTTTATCCGAAAACGTGCTACGTTAGGAGGTTAGGTACTCTCGTACTCTATGGATGACATACTGAAACATCCCATATGCTTTATTCAGGGACACTCCCATTCATTTCCCACGGCAAGTGCTGCGACTAAACCATCCTCTGGCTTCATCTGGTCTCGCTGGTATACTATAACGGGGTGCACGTGGTGCAAGGACTTTTTCATATCTACTGCTCAATACTCTCTCGCTCCAAGTGACTGCTGAGCGCGAGTGGACAAAAAACGCAAAAACACCGTGACCCAATGCATCAACTTCTTCTATAGCATTCGTTCTGAAACAGAGGCCTTTCCCTAGTGCCATGAACAAGATAAGAGCGATTAGGATGAGTATTTGCAGGAATAGTCGCTGAACTTGGGCGATCGATCGACATTGTAAGCCCCCCAGTGATTCTCGTTTCCAGGTTCACCATCAGCACCTGTGCTGACTGGCTTCCATGGCTCGTCAAAGGCTTCGAAGTAGAAGACATTAATGTTCCAGTCGAGAGCGGCACAAACGCCCTGTTTATAAAAGGTCTCGGCATTGGCTGTCCCAGCTTCCGCTGCTCCGTAATTGGTCCCACCTGTCGAGATAGTCAATAGAGGTCTACAACAGGAAGTTCGAAAGCACTAACCAGTGGTCGGCCATCCTACCTCTCCATTCCAAAGTTCGATCTTGGTCGTTGAGCCAGCGGTGGCCTGGATCTTGCCAAAGGCTTGTTGCAAGTCATCCAAGTATGTAGCAGTGGCATTGCTGATTGTCTGTTGCTGCCAGTAGGCGAAAGCGTTGACGAGGCTTTGCGTGGTAAGCTACCATTTCCTACGAGCGATCGGAGATGTCTTACAGAATGTCAACGATGGGAGAAGTGATAATATCAGTCGCGGTTCCGTCTTGGAATTTATTCCAGCTGTCGGCAGTACCAACCTTGAACTTTCCCTGGAGGTCGTTGTCGTATATGGTCTTATTGAACTTCTGGATTTGGTTTAAAAGACCATCAGCGGTCAGACCAGTGGATGCATCCTGTTGATTACGGTAGAGAGCTTCCGACCCGATGGTGACGGCATAGATTGTTGACTCAAAATCCTTAGCGTGTGCGAAGAACTGGTCAGAGTCGGCTTGGAAGGCGGTATTAGTGTCTGCCCTTTATTTCCACTTAGCCGTGCTCCTCAAAAGTGTTGCAGGATCGTATTCTCACCAGATACCAAGGATCACTTGGACCTTAGCTATCGAAGCAGCTTCTAGGAGATCAGGAAGGATGGTGCATTGGGGGGCTGAAGGGTCGCCTCCGTCAATGTTCGCGTATGTCCGGACTATTGTTGCGGTCTCTTTGAGCACCTCGAAATCGGCCGCGTAGTCGTCAAGGCCTTTACAGGATCCATCTCCAACAGCTATTAGATCGTAGCTTTTCAATGAAACCTCAAGATGGCTTACCACTCAACCGGGCTCCTAATGCGTATCCGAGCTGGCCTTTGGCAGTGACTGCCAACGGTGCAGCTGCAGCTACGACCGCAGCGACTGAGGAGAAACGCATGTCTTAAAGCAAGTGTAATAGGCTGTAATAACCTGGGCTGTACTGAGTAATAATGAGCGTATAGTACCAGCAATTAAAAAAAGGAATGTAGAAGTCGATGCAAGTTTAAGGAATCTCGTTGACAAAGGGTGTTTGCTAGTCTCCAGTCTGGAATTACGCTCTCTGCCCCTGACAAGACTGTAGTAGCGCGACCCGGGTGGAACCTTGTTCCTGGACCCCCTCCCCTGGCGAGGCTAGTACGGAGTAGCCAAATGGAACATGATTCGCTCTGAAGAAAATGACCATAATCGGTGCACCCCCCAGTCGCTAAGGCTCCTAGGGGTCAGCAGCCATATGACGCTAGTGTCTATATAACGTTTTTCGCGTTTTCTAACCCTCTATCTTTAAAAAATTAGTATATACCTATACTATAGCCGATTACGCTTAAGATAAAGAGGAGGCT
>JASZXT010000147.1:0-48417 GCA_035521555.1 Lecanoromycetidae sp. Uapishka_2
GTGTTTGATATGTTTGGGGGTTTCCTTGGTGGTGGGGGGTTGTTCTGCTGTGTTCTCGGTGGTATGGTATCCATGGTCGTTGAGGGGTTCTTGCTTGATACTTACGAATCCATGTTCAACGTGAGTGGCTGTGGTATAATCAGCGAACGGCATGATATCAGCACTTACTGGTACTCCTCCCGCAAGCACGTGTTTGTTGTAAGCAGTCATGTTGCCTTACTCGAATTCACGGAGCTATTGTGTCTGCTTGATTGTCAATCCGCGTTATACTCTTACACTCTTAAGAATTGGATGGATGTGACTTAGCTTGCAATGTAAGAATAGTCGAGAGTCGTGCTTACTGAAGTCGGTAAGCTTTCAAATGAGATAGAGTAAATACGATGACTTTATATGGACTATTGAGTCCAGCATATAATTTCGAAGACCTAGTATTGTGAAGTGCTTTGTTGATGACCTAGCTCGGCAGTACAATAGATATTGTATCCCGTGAGGAACAATCAATCGTTGCAATCAACGACACAATGCATTGTGTAAAAGTAACAAAGCGTTTACAAGTACTTCTGTGTGAAACCTACATTTAGGAATTGCTACATGGCTCTTCAAGCCGCCATCGTATAATTGGTAGAACAACACTTTCACCTAAGACATTGGCAAGATTGCACGAACTCGTAATAATAACCCAGAAACAGGCACTAAAGTCATTTCTGAAGCCGAATGGCAGCAGCTTGATCAAAGGAGTCTGTCATTGAATGAGCGAGTTGTGGGACGAAAGGCAGAAAACTGATCATAGCATTTCAAGACAACAAAGATATTTCATTTGATCGAGCTTGTTGTTCGAGACGCTGATATACACAGCTCGTCCTACCAAATTCATCATCTATTAAAATGAAGACTGTTAAGGTCTTTAGTCAGACATCTAGTGAAGCGTACATATGCACAGGATATTCTACATTTCACCCTGTATTAGCACTGCCATCCGCTTTCACTATGTTGAAATAGAAACAATTCATAAAGAAAGTTCCGCCATGTTTCCTGTAAAACATATTAGCCTTCAGTATTTTCAAATGACCGTCAGGGCAGAGAGATTTGACCAAGTCGTATCCAACGAAGATCTGGTACTGTTCTGGTCGCAGTAATCGATGGGCTTGGACACGGTCAGCAATCTGCACAAAGCCTGACTCCAGCTGATTCTACCTGTTCTAAGAATCGACTGCATTGATTGAGAACCCCAGCTAAATTATTGAGTCAGTCAGACAGGTCCCGAAGCACGCAAGGTATCACCATCGTGGAGTCCTACATACAGGTAGAGAAATCATACAGATCATTGGTCGTTGGGCACGTCATGATTCCGTTGGTGTTGTTCAAATCCGCAGCGACGCGGAACATAATGGGATCGCTTCCATACGGTACCTTATAGGTCCTTGTAACCAGCGGCACAGCCTTTCTTGAAGTATCACCCGTTAGAGGGTGTTCGCCCTCTTTCCCAACAAGCTTTTTATTATTGATCATTTCGGCTACGAACTGGTTGATTGCGTCAAAAGCATCAGCTCGACTAAAGGTACTGCCGTACTGATAGAAGCCACTGTTCCAGTAATAGAATGCTTGGTCTCCGCAAGTCATGGCGGCTGTAGGTTTTGAAGGGTCGGCATTAGTTATTGGGAGCGCTGGGGCTGGATTAGAGGCATTGGGAGTACTCGCAGGAGTCCCGGCGAAGGTTAATGATGTAGTTGCCAGTGTGCTCTCTGCTGAACTGGCTCCCTCTGCTGCGCTGATGGTGGGACTGGCACAGTTAGGTACTGCGGATGGAGAATCGGTACTTGATATTATCGAAGACGATGAACTTGATTTCGGGGGCTTTGTCGTGGTTGGAGGCGCTGTCGATATCGGTGTCTGTTCCGGCTGACCAGAGTCCTCTGTGGGCTCACCATCTGGACCTAGTGTCAAGGTGGGTAGCCCTGCAGGCGGTGGGATTATGCCAAGAGCGCCCGCAGCTAGAAGAGGGATAAGCACCAGTGCGTTGAAGTCGGAAGTGCAAGCTGGAGCGCCAGACGTTGTGCTTGTTGGACAGGCCTCGCAAGCTGATACGGTCTTTTTTTGCGAAGGGTCGCAGTACCATAGCGGTACCAATGTCTCTATGCCTTCAACAGTCCTAGTGACAGCGGAGTTCGCCTAGAAATCTCAGTCAGTAGGCCCGTCTCGCATATGATGACTGATTGTTACCGTCAACCCATCTATCGAGGAGAATTGTGTTTGTATTGGGCCAGTCTGGAGAGCCGTTGCTGGTTTCACTGATATCGTGGATGTTTGTGCTACGATAGCGTTGGAATGTAGCATACATGTCAGCAAGAACAGGACGAAAGCCCTGAGAGAGCTATGGTAATTTTGAAACATTCTTTCGATGATGTCTTTGAAGTGAGTTCGACCAAGTAGGCTTTATGAATTCGTAGTAGAATCTCAAGCTGAGATTTCAATCTGTCTTCTGGAATTGACGCCGAGGCTGAGACTTATACTTATATTAAAGCTTTGGCATGCATGTGAGCCATTTCACTGTTAGCCTCAACGCCAACATGTGGTCAGCTACTCCGTGACAACTCCAACAGGTTCAAATCACGAGATAAGCACCTAGGGGCTCCCTAGTACAGAAATACTGTCCGAATATTAAGCAGGGTTTCATGTTGAAAGTTCGACTGCTGACATTGGGAGGGAAGCTGCAACAAGGCAGGCATAGTAAAGGTCATCGTGTATCAAACCTGAGGGGCTGAGATTGAAAGGCTCAGTTTGGAAGGACTAGGCATTCACGAACGGGAAATGCTTGCGACTTGTTATGTCGATGTGAGGCGCGTGATAATAAAAGTGTAGTCTCAACGTTTCTCCCAATCTTTCTTTAGGAAAAGATTAATTGTAGGATGAAGTTGGTACGGCACGTTACTAGATTCATTAATGCGACTGGGTCCAGCCTGGTTTCAGTAGGCTGAGCCCACGTATGACCAGATGAGCCAGTCCACGATCGAAGTGTCAGATATTCGGCGCCTCACCCGACTGATCTGGGTCTTTGAATAACTGATACGTCGGTCGACCTAGCGTCTGCTGAGCAAGATGGTGCGACTCTGCACTTGAATTACAAGGGGCGAGATTTTCGACATTGTGGATTCGAATGTCAGAAATTGCCTACTAAAGTCATGGTGTTGGCGGTGCGGCCAGTATTTGTATATTTCTGGGAGCCAAGGGGGCGGCTGTCCACCGTTCTAGTCGTGGGCTAACAGCGGGCCGAAGCGGGAGCTAGGCCACACTAGCCCTAATAAGGATCACCATGCGAATTATCTTACCCATCCTTCAATTACAATGCTATAATTACAGGCAAATCGCAAACGATGAACCGCAATCCACAACGGCACGGTCCTTGACACACCCCTCTTCATTAGATCTGCCGAGGACTGTGGCGTGTCGACATACACTCTCATGGTGCGATTGTAATGTCTGCATTTCTTGATCTTGGACCCGTATAATTAGAAATCTTTTCGAAGTAGAATGCTTCATACTCCATACTCACGATGCGATTGGCCTTCCCAGTCGCTGTCATGTGTTCATCATGCAGGATTCCCGTTCGTCTGAACGTACTCTAGTCCCAACATTCAAGGGGTTTTCTCCTTGCTGTTTCGGAAAACATAGGCATGTATCATGTCTCGTTCTGATCCCATTTGATAAAGCACCCATCTTTTAGGCCCTTGCCGGTGCTGTCCTAGATTTCTATATCTTGTGTATATCAGCACACGCATCCTTGAACTTCCCACGGCCGTAGAATTCTACGCATTTGACACACTCCCCAGTGATCTCCCAGCTCAATATGCACTTTCGAAGATCTATTCTCTTCCTGCCATCAGTATTAGCTTTGAGTCTGACGCCCATCGAATACTTCATGAATTCAAGAGAGGATGGGGATTTCATTGACATTGCAGGGCGTAGCATATACGATGCTGATATCTTTCCTGGAGGCTTTTCGCAGTCGGCATATGGTGGTACTAGTCACCGTCTACAGCAAATCAAAAGGCAAGGAGATGCCTCAAAGGTAAGGCTACCCGTAACAAATGATACCGCGGATTCAAACTCTTATCCGTGTATAGGCCCAAGAACTTGTCAAAAGACTCAATACTGCTGCTCCGCCAACGACAGTGTGGCAAGGAGTACCTGGACCTCACGGAAGTGGTGGCTACCAATGGACGGATGACCAGAGGCAAGAAAAACGAACATGTTCCAAGTGCTATATTCCCTTGAATCTAACAGTTGACATCTTGCGTAGGGACTGGGTTGTTGGTGCATGGAATGCAGCCAAGGACCTTGCAGTAAGTGCGAAAGCAGCTATGGACGATATTGCGCCGGGCGGAGACCAATATGATGCTGCCACCCAATTGGTCGATGGTTTACAATCCGCTTGCAAAGGTCAGATCTCTCAGGCCAAGAAAAATCTCTGCTACCGAACGGCCATTGCGTACGCGAATCCAGCTTATGGGCAGCTTTTTGGAGCAGACCCCGAGAACGTAGGCCTCAGTATGTTTTGTCCATCTTCTTCTTTTCCCCTCCGACTGATATCAGTGCAGTCCAGACAAATTTTGGCAAGATTAGAGACAATGTGGAAAACCTAGCAGCCGCCGACCGGAACAACCAGCCTTTACTTCTGACGTGCGCTACCTCAATGTACAGCACAGACGCTCCGAATACCGACATTTGCTCAGGCAACACCCAAGGTGAGCGACCCTCTACCTAGAGACTATTCTCTAAGGGTTGACCTCGCTCCTTTCTAGCCTTCGTGATTGGCGCAAGCAAAGTCGAAGCATTTGTGGGTGCCGGCGGGGTCCAGCCTTCAGCCGATGCCTGGGTTCTGAACTTTTGTCCTTCCTTCTTCCAGCTGGCTCGCATGGAGAACCATTTGGCGGAGTTGGCCAGTGGAGGCGACAAGAACCAGATTTGTGACTTAGCCAACCTGGATTCAACTGCGAGATGTGTTTTCCACGAGGTATGTATCGCAAGAGTGAAGACTCGCCCCAGTACCGAGCGTCTTGCGTGATCTTATTGCCATCGTCTAGGATACAGCTAATGCTTTATTGTCCTGTAGTGGACCCAGTAAGTTCCCGTACTTTCCTCTGACTTTGCAACATATAAACTCATGTCCACGCCCAAAGTCTTGCATGGGTCCTAAACACAAATAACAACAATCGACCAGCTGATACTTATGGTTATCGAACCTGCGCAAGCTACGCCACTGCTTCCAATTCTACAGCTCCGAACCAGCCTATGTATACAAAATCGTGGTCTTCCAAGAACGCTGATAGCTACGCATGGATGGCAGTGAGCTTGTTCCTTGCGAATATAATCTCACGTTCACTCATATATGGCACAGGTCTACAATTATTTCAACTCGTTGGCTGAATGCCGCGGTGTAAGATATACCGGTCTATTTAGTAACCCTGACGCGACTTGTACCGATGTTTGGGGGTCGCAAGACAAATGGGTCAAGTATGGGTGGAACAATTACCCGCAAAGTAAGACGCCCATGTCTATACTGATAGGATAGCTCGGTTACTAATGGCATGAATTGCAGATAATAACTGATCACGACTCCGCGCAAGCTACCAGAGCGGTGAAATCGTTGGAAAGGCGCCAAGAGGCCAAGAGTTGCGACTTGTACTTCCATGGGTGGGATGTTTTGTTGGAAAACGAAGAGGCTCCCTCACCTTTGCCTGGGCACGTGTGCACGTTATTTCACTTGACTCTAAAATTCGTAATTGCAAATTCGTGATTGCTTGCGTATATACAGTCTACTGTAGAATCCCATTAAGCTAGTGTTGGTTTCACCCTATGTCTCATTATGAACAGAATCCGTGGATAATCATAGCTTTACACTTCCATCACCCCACAATTGACCCCTCCCAAGTCAGCCTACACAACGCCAATCAATTCAACCATCTCCCCAAACACCCTGTCCAGATCGAAACTCCGCAAGTTCCCTATCCCTCTTCTTCTTCAAATCCCCAACAACCAGCTCAAGCGTCCTCCAACACTCTTCGATCTCCCTTCTCAAATCGCCATCCGTTTCCCCTTCAAAATCCCCCTTAAGCTCAGCAATCTCCCTCTCAGTATTCGCAATCGCGTCTTTGCACCGCCTGAAAATGTCGTCTTCGACGAGACAATGGCAACTTCTGCAGAGAGAGGGAGTTGTGATGATTCGCTCTTGGACGACGTTGGCGACGCCATAGCAGATGTATGTGTTGTGGTCGTAGCGATCGCATAGTTCTGCGTTGACTATTTTTCTGTGGTGGCGGCAGTCGGCGTGGGTTTCGAGGGTTCCTTTGCACATTGCGGATGGTGGGGATTTGGGTGAGCTGTCTTGTTTAGGTTGGCGTTGAGTCTGGATGTTTTTGGGTCGAGGTTTGAGAGGATGTTTTGATTGTTTGGTAGACAAGGGAGTGGAGGGTTGAATAACATATATCTGCAGGAGTGAGCAAAGGCATTGTTCCACTCTGCTTTGAAGGTGCGAACAATGTCCCATTATATGTGATATTCGAGCCTGGGTCATTCGAGTTCATAATGCTAACAATGAAAGTTGTGCATTCCTTCAAGGTGGCTTTCTTTTGAAACAATAACAAGACTCCACACAATAGGATAAGGCTATTCATACAATTTCTTGTCAATGATTCCGCGCGCTGGAGGGATCAAAGAGAGCAGGTGTGTAAATACGTCTTTGCTTCTCGACTGATCCCTTCACTCAGCAGCCATCGTTCGTTCCCTCAGGCCCAAAATCAACAGCGCCGATTCATCACACTATTTAACTGCGCTGCAGATAAGTGAGAGATCAGGCTCATTCTTCGAACAAAAATCTTTGACGTGGATCATTTGATTATGTATCCAGTCAAGTTTGAACCTATGTCACTCCCAAACAGCACCAGCCTCGCCGAGAAATCTGCAATCGACTGTGACCAAACTTCTGACCATGCACTTGATACAAAGTTCTCCATCGAATCAGACATTTCAGACAGCGGTAGCTATCGCCTTCATCGTCATATACCTCTCGATCATATCGATGGCCTAGGCGAGCTTATGCAAACTTACAGCGAAATCAATACCGCCGACACACCTATGTGGGCAGTCGATCCTACATCGATACCTCTTCCCGAAAGCCGACCCGCTTCTCAGATCCGCGAGGTTCCCGCCACACGTCGACATCTGCGTAATCGCCATGATCCGCTCGTAGCTGAAGATGGATTGAGCGAGTACATGCAGGCGATGAGAGCTCCGGTCGCACCTATCAAGGGTGCAGGGATCCCTCGTAGAGACTACGGGAATCCTGATCTGCGTACGGCGCTTGGGTCGCATGCCCCGAAGCCTGATGAGGTTGAATGGACGAGAAAGCTTGAGAAGAGGATTAGGATGCGGAACAGACAGGTAGCGAAGGCGGGTGCTGTTGTGGAGACCACGGTTGTGGTACCGAAGAATGGAGAATGTGGTTCAAAGGATATGAGGAAGTTTTTGGGGGCGAATATGCATAGTATTCGAAGGGCTGGGACGAAGACTCGTGGGATGACGTTGATGGCTAGGATTTGGGGTGCTGTGTCGAAAAAGTAGGTTATCTGTGGGTCATTATCTTTACGACGGTGAAACCTATGTTCGCTGTCGCTAGGGAAAAGTCACTGTTATATAGCTTGTACTCTCAACAAGTTGATCTCACTGATAATCTTTCACTGACTATTACCTGTATTCATTGGATAATCAAATCTCAAATTACAATTTTAATGCTTTTTGATTTGGATACATGGTCCAAAAGTATCTAAAAACCAGGAATTAAGTTGGAAGGCCGCATAATAGGCGTACCCTTATGGTTCAGGTAGATTATCGAGGAACATCTCGAGGTCCTAAGAATTAACAGGCGAGTGAGGCAAGAACGCAGAGTTAACCTTGCAGTCCATTGCAAATGCTGGCATTCGAGCCTTCTTTGTTATCAAAAAATAGAGATCTTACTCCGTAGAGTGAGTGAAGAAAAACAATTAATTCAAAACTACTGGCAAACGTACAGTATTCTGCTGTGCGCTCAAGGATGCCAAGGAAGTATGCATGGCTTTGGCTGCTCTCCTCAAATGAAGCTTCAGACTCGGTCTGGCCCCGCGGCCGAGTGCTATGCTGCTGACGGAGCCCTATAGCACGATTGAGAATTTTGACCAGACACACTGGTACCTCTACCGACGGTCCGGTGAACCGAACAATGCATTCCGCTAAGGTGGTGTAGTCTTTGACTTTTAGGCACCTCTACTGGGCTGTCGGGATCCTCTAATGGTGGTGCGTTTTCTTTGGCCGCATTTTTGGCTTTCTTGCGTGCGGCTCCCTTCAGTCTCTGCGAGGAACGAGACTTGAGATAAAGTGCCGGATGGAGTCGGCGAATCCAGTAGGGATACAAGGTCCGCAGGATAGCCGCATTGTTTCGCATTGACAACAAGCCATTTAGCAATAAGATCAGTATCTTCTTTGTAGGCCTGGTATGTTGATCGAAAGAAATTGGTAACATTTCGACGGATGCTGGAGGTGGGATAGAGAGAGGAAGCAGAAATTGGCAGCTTAACAATTCGGAAAAGGTCCTCCACTAAAGAAAACTGCAGCTAAAGAAAGAACAAATACCGCGTCACACTTTTGATGTGATGTTTGATGTGTTGTGGTGTGGCCCTTTCCAACAACGTTAGGAAGGTGTGAGCAGAATTTTACACCATGAATTGAGTTACCTTGAGTTTTGGGAACTATTGATTGATTGATTGATTGATTACTACATAGTATCTTGTCTCAGACTCTTGATCCACGTAAGTTGACGCGCTAAGGCACGTCCCGTGACTTGGCGCTTTTGGCGCGCAGGCATCGCGAATCTCTCCTGTTCTCAAGTCCGCTTCCACCAAGTAAAGTCATTCGGGCCTATCTTGTCACCAATCGTCCTACAAGACCATTGCCATACTCGCGTAGCCATTGCCCATCATGGTAACTCACAGATGGCCTCACACTGATTGCCATAGACCTGAAGATACCATCGAACACGCAATGTACTTGAAGACCGAGTTCGAATCCGTCAGTAACACTGCAAACGCCAGCTTTGCTGACACGAAACATTTACCGTATAGACTCCACGCCATGGTCTCAATTGGCATCACGAAAGGCATTGCTGAAGCACAGTCTAATGGCTTCTGTCCGAAATGGTCTGAGAACGACAAGAGTATCTTTTGCAAGGTCATGCTCAAGACAATCACCAATGAGGCTGCCCTTAAAGCTCGAGATCGCATTCCGCTTCCTCAATTCAATGGACTCTATGAATCATATAAAGCGCTTTACAAAAAGCTTGCTACTCAAATGGCACCTCCCGCAACCACTCATCAATTCACTGGTGCTGGTGCTGGTGCTGCGACTGAAGCTACATCAGTAGGCGACCTGGTCAGCGCTGCCAAAAAGACAAGCGAAAAAGCGCACAAGGCCTCAAATTCCTTGAGAATGCCCACCAGTCGGCAGGAAGAGAGAAATGAAGACATCGACGATGAGGGAAATGGAGAAGATGCCAATAAGGAGGAAGAAGACGAAACGGATGAGAGCGAGGATGGTGAAAGCGATCAAGAGGTCATGGGAGAGGGGGATGCTGTGAGCGGGGACAACTCTAGCGAAGGAGAATCCAGTGATGATACCTCGGGTAGTGAGCAGAGTAGCGAGACAGAGAGCGACATGGGCAGTGAGGAAGTAGGAGACCAGGGTCTTGTCAGAGGAACGACCATCCCTACCATCCAAGGAGACGGACGGAGCTTCTCAACCACTGTGAACCTGAAGATTGAACAACAAGCCAGCGTCAACCGCTTGGAGGAGATGACGACTCCCGATCTACGGAAGTGTCTTTCCTCGTCACTCAAATCTTTGCTTCACGAGCAGCAGCTGTCATCTGAGACTATGCACATCTCAGTCATCAATTTGCTAGACAATGGTGATCTCAGGGTCGTGATACACACGGAAAAGCGTGGAGCACTCCAACAACTTACTGATTTGGCGGACTGGGGCCAAAGACTGGAGAAATCTTTGGTCTGCTCGCAGGTTTCTACTTACAAGGTCAGAATGCACGCGGTGGAGGTCAATAGCTTGAGATTCCAAAACCGGAAGGAGAAGGCTGCGATCATCAGGCGGCTTGCAGAAGTAAACCGTGCAATCAGCCAAGCGAATGAGAAACCCTTCATCAGAGACATTCGTTGGCCCCATCAATCCTTGCCAAAGGGGAAATCATCGCTCGTTATCGAATTCTTGGATCCAGAGCAAGCTACTCGGGCTCTGGACTTTGGCCTGTTTTGGGAAAAGAAGCATTTTGGCTGTAAAAGGGACGACAACCGCGAAATCAAAAGATGCGCTAGGTGTCAAGGTTATGGACATTTCCACCAGAGATGCCGTGCGCCCTATCGATGCGGTAGATGCGCCAAGCAGCATGCCACAGGGACCTGCGTATCTAAAACATTGAAGTGTGCCTCTTGTGATGGTAAACACCGTGCTGGCAGCAAACTTTGTCCTGTAAGAGCAAAGGAAAAGAGAAGCCTGGATTTCCAAAGAGAAGCCGTGTCCCAAGCTATCGAACCTTCGGCCAAGACCCAAGCAACCGCCCCCGCACCTGGTCGAGATGTAGTTCCGGCCGCGAGAGCACAGACCGAATCATCCATGCCTTCCCCAGTGCCTCTGAATGCCAGTTGGGCTGATGAGGAGATCAAGACTGAATCCGATCAGTCATCGCCCGAAGTCGATCCTACACAGGATATCCATCCAGACGCAGCGACTGTCCTAGAGAAGATCGAAGATCTTAGAAAGGAAGCCGAAGACCTCAGAAGAATTGTTGTGGAGCAATCTGTAGACGTCCTAAGGCTTGTTGTGGAGCGGGAAAGTGCCCTGCGATCAAACTTTTCAGGTCGCACAAAACGAAGAGCCGAGGAAGCTTTCCTGGGTGAAGCAAAAGCTGAGTTGTCCAACATGGCGACAAAGCGAATCAAGAAAGAACAGCCGACTCACGAGGAATCTATGCGCCTGTGGCGAGTACCCTCCCCTTCTCATCGTTAACCGGCCTCAACAGGTTTGGTCACCCACCCGGCCTCGCCTCGATCACATACAACATGCCGTGAACGCACTCTGGGGAAGTGGAACGACTCGGGAACTTGCTGTACATATCTTCTTTATCTTATGTTACGACTTCGACATCTGGCTTTGCTGTTGCACCACACGTCATTTCCCAGGTGTGGTTCTCCGGTGCGGCTCTCTGTCGACAATGGCGCTTCGGCAGGATTCTTCCCTCAGCATTAGAACATCTCATGTATCCTGCACAGCCTTTGCAACGAGCAAAATGTTTAGCTTGCTGATAACAAGAAAACTTCAGTCTCGTAGCTTATTACCCAGCTCACAATTTCTTTCAGCTTTATGATACCCATGCTATTGTGGCGACTGGTATCGGCAATTATTTCCTTCAGTATTTCTAAGGTCTCTATATGAGACGCACATTAAAGCTCATTTAGATTGCATAGCATAAATTACTACGGTTGTATCCTATTCTTGTGCCTTACGATTACATTGCTCGGGATTGTCTATCTTATTCGATACATCTCGACAGCTTATATTGATAGTATATTTACGTCAAGAGTTACGTTTTCTAGAATTACCACTACGCTCGAATCTTATTCAATGAAATGCGGTTATAGGCGTTTTTATTCAGCACCATTCAAGAAGAAATCTAGATTTCTCCTTTTCCTCCACTTCAACTGAACTCATTTTGCAACAACGGCCAGGTTTCTCCGAAAATAGACGAGGTGATCCATCGACCCAAGAATGAAATCAGGAAAACAAGGAGTGTGATAACCGCAGGCAGACAAATGGAGAAGATGTAGCTAGCGCCATGAGACATCACAATGGTGGTACCTTGGAGGCCGTGGCCACTCAAAACGGAGTCGAAGAGGCGGACGTCCGCCGGGACCTTGTACATAGTGAAGTCGAGGCCGAGGACCAAGACGATCACCCAACGATCGAGCTTCGAGGGACCAGCAGTGGACAACTTCCGCACACTTAGGAGGTAACGGAGGAGAGGGCAGGCCTAGGCGCGTCCTCCCTGATCACATTTGACATCGAACACCAAGCAGCCGTCAATAATACTCCGTACGTTCCACCAACAGAAAGATAATCTATACCCAGAAGTTCTTGCAACATACACCACATCAACCCATGTCGTGTTGGCCATAACTTTATGTACAAAGAACTATTGCAAGCTCTTGAAGACGCAAATTGTGGTACATGTAGCTCTCCCATTATCATACGTCTACACAGAGAAGCCATCGAAAGAAGCACGAAGTGATTCCAGCCATCCACGCCACCCACGAACACGCTTTTAGACCCCGACCAAGCAATTCTTCGGCTACTCTATTCCTTCTTCCGTTGAATACCAATCGCGATCAAAACCCATTCCACCATCGCACCTCTGAGACAGCTTCAGAGTCTTCGGTGAGTGCAATAAAAATCATTGATCATATCCTTAGGCAAAGAGTCCCAACTCTCCTGAGATAGAAGATTTTGCACAAACTCCGTCGAAATGAACAAGACCATGGAAACTGGCTTCGGTGAAGCTCTCTCCGCTTGAGACTCTGGGCAGCTGTGCTTCTAGCTAGGCCCTTTTTCGAGGATGAGCACATCGTCCGCGTTGCAGGTCAGGGGTATATTGCCTCCACTGATTTCTCAAATCATAAATGTAGCAATACCCAAATTCTGCCACCCTTTGATCTTCATATTATGGCTAATTAGTATGCTGGAGCGATCGATCGTTTTGACTTGAAAGGCCGCTCTCAGGTCATTGATAACCGCGGCATTCTTCATGGCGTGTGACATCCTGCTGCAAATCAAGGCCATTTTCAGCTGAAGGCCGGAAAGTCGACTGCGATTCGTGTTAGGGTTTGAAAATTTTCTTGGAAAGAGTCAGCTGCCTTTTCTTGAGGCACAACAGGCTGCTGACACCTGTGGCCTGCTTTGCGGGACCAACTCTGAGGCCATTACATGATTCGTTGAGAGTGGGTCTTGTAATGCCACAACAGCGGAGCACTAGCCTCGAGAAAGTCGACAAGTCTTTCGTTATGTCAGATAGTGTGTTCTACCAGGAGGCCCTTGCATATGGTAAGCCCCACGTACCTCATGAGTTTCCATTTGCTAATGTCTACGCTCGCAGCTATATATCCTTAGACTATCACCTTTCTAGTATAAATTGACGACTCAAGGTTCCTAGAACTCTGTAAAGCAATCAACATGCACTTCATACCGTGAGTGGTCGCAACATGCTAGTCGAGTACAACGCCATGGATCTTCGTACTCTGAAACCTGATTCGCTCGCCAAACATCATTCCTCCCATTCGAGCGCTTAGGCGAAGCCTCAATCAACCACGACCGTTCTAGAAAACGCCTCTTTGAGGTTCCGCTTGTACAAACACAACGTTGGAAGACTCTTCTCGTATCTAGTCGTGAGCTTATGCAAGTTCATTAGTCTTAAATTTTTTAGGTGACCTAGACAGGGTTTCTCCAACATCTTTGATCGTTGGATGCTCGCATAGAATTAAGCCGAAAAGCCTGCTGCTAATAACGGATTCGCACTTGAGCTCCCTCCGAGTCTGTTTGGACAAGTTGCGCTCGAGCCTTTTCGAAGGGATGGCTCCCCTGCCTGTAGACATTTCAAAGAGTCTGTCAGCGCCGGGAAACCTAATGTAACGGCTCGTTAATAATTGCCTTTCAAGGCCAACACCAATGCCCAAGTTCTGACAGCAGCTGGCGCCGGTGCAACATTCTTAGTACCGTAGGCATTAATGGCTTTCTGGACTCTCCCTAGAGGTCTCGGCTTACTGACCACTCCTAATGAGATTGGTGAATACGCTAACAATGTAGCGACATGTAGGTAGCCAGAGGCCGTGACCTAGAATCAAAGTCCATCGGATAGCTGCCTTGCTTTCGCTCAGGTTCCTTGAATGTTGAACATATATAGTCCCTCCGGCTCAGTGTTTCCTCAGTCTCTGTCTTATATGAGAATCATAAAAGTCATCAAGTTGAAGTGAACAAAATGATCTGCAAGAGGTCCTCCAGAATACAAACATCCCTCTATATCTGGGCCGTTATTTCCGCTGTTTTTGACATTGTTTCTGGATCTGCTCCTAGACCTACAGTCATATGCACCACTAATTATGCCTCAACACCCCAACAGTCTGTACCGTACACTACTTTATTTGAACCTGCCGTGTATGTTACCGTGACACAAGTTTATACCTCAACAACAACCATCAGTATCACTCCGACTACCTCAACCACCACGACTCTTATTCAGGTCAGCAATCCAGCTGGTCCTACTATTACAGATTATATCACATCAACCGTCCCAGGTATGGATGTTTTTGATTTGGGACCCAAAATCCTTCTTTCCTGTCTTGGATGAACTCTAGAAGGTGTTGTGTGCCATTTTGGAGCCTACTCCCATATAAAACTTCCGCATCGTTACAACCCTTTCTGAGAGCTCATTTACTTACTTTGAGGGATTTCATTAGTCACTTATACTACGGAATCCATGGTATTCTTTAGTACTACTCAGACTGTAACTGTTACTTCTACGCTGGGCTCTACGGTAACAGTCCCTACGCCTGCTGGGTTTACTCCGATCGCCTCTGTAGTAGGCTATATGCCCAAAAAGAGATCCGACAAGGAGCTTTCCGGACCAGCCGTCAATGGAAGACGAGCACGAATACAAGAGCGAGCACTCAAACGCCAAGTGTCCACAAACCAATACCCAAGTGCCGTGACATGCGAAGAATACGAACAAATCTTTTTCACAGCATTTTCTACTACATGGACAACTTCAAGTGTGACTCTCGCTCCTAGCACTTTCACTGCTACGGCAACGTCTGTCATATATGGCTCGACAGCGGCGCCGACTACAACGACCCTAATTGCAACATTGTAAGTATCTCACAAGCACAATCCCGTTACAACAAAACACTTCCAAGCCGGGATTGAGATACGGTCTCGAGTTGGCGAGAGTCAGAAAAGACTGGCTGATTGTTGCACAACACTAGCTCAACCACCAGCACTTGGTCTCTCACATTCTCGTTCACACGGACGAGCACATCCACAGCCACAGCCACTGCGACACCAAGTTTCTACGCTGCATGCGCAAGCAATAACCTCATCGGAAGCAGCAACGGCGGCCAAGGAATATCCGAATTCTACACTGCCCCAGGTTTCACACAAGAGACTTCGTCCACCACCTCCGCATATAATTGCTGCGTAACATGCCAAACGACTTTCGAATGCGCAGGCTTCTTCTATTCTGGAGGAGAATGTGGAGTGATTGTGACGAACGGGACTTGTCACAGTGGGTATAATTATGCTACTGATAGGTATCTCACTTCGCCGAACCAGGCGGCGGGTACTATGATCATGGGCGATGGACCTTGTGGAGTATTTACTAACGGAGGGACTGGTGACTGACGTGGTCTAGGCGGACAAGTCTTTACTAGGCTTCTGTTCAGGACAGGACGAGTTACGTAATTTCTTTCGGGCGCTCTTATTGAATGTTGCGACATTGCTTTCGCGGCAAGGCTTCTGCCTTGTTGATATAGTAGAAAGGCAGGATCAATGTTAGTATTCCAAAGAAGGATATAGTGTGCAGCATGGCTCTTCCCGTTTATCTTATCGACTTCAAACCCCTAGCCTAAGAAAATATACCTTGCTTCTATCACCGCGTCACTATCTCCAGAAGGAACGTTGAAAACAACCAATTGCTCTGCGTCAAGGGCATCCTACATTCCATCGTATACCCATACAATTCACGGCCAGATTCAGGGTGCATCATGTTGGCGAATGTGTGAATACTGTCTATAAGCTCTAGCAGAGGATCACAACTAATATTCATGGCAGTCCGCCTAGAGAATAGAGGTCCTGTTTTTGAACTCCATAGCTGCGGGAAAACAAAAGAGTTTTGCTCCGTACATTTTTGAGAGCAAATTGCTCATTGTAGTTGTCCACAGAGAGCAGAGAAACTCGAAACATAGGAGATAATGAGAGCGCGACGGGAAACAGGTCAAGTAACACACTTAGATTTGCTCAGGGTTGTCGGTAACAGGGGTGAGACCATTGTCAAAGGTCAGCGTTGAGTGAAAGATTATGAAACGTAGCAGTGAGCCTAGTGCAATGGCACATGCAATCCCATGTTGCGAGTCAAATCATAGTGGCGCTTCAGCATACAAGTCCCTTGAGTATTCCTCGAGGATCTGTGCAGCTGTAACACGATTTGTTGAGATGTTTTAGGGGTAGCTCGTGGTTTTGTGCCAACCACCTTACCCCAATAGGCCTAGTATCAGTGACTTTGCCGCCGTGGAAACCATGGGGTGACAATTCGGGTGCACCCTAGCGCTGGCGGCGGTACTTACCAGCCAATTAAACAAACCTGCAGCTTTGTATGAGAAGCCAGCAGTAAATATACGGCAGATAATATCTATACTATCTACCGGGGACTCTTCGATGCTAGAGTACGCAGATCTTCTGTAGATCTTAATCTTAATGATCAATCCCCAAAACACCCTAGAATACTGTGTAGAACGGCGCTGGATACCTATCTTTATAAGCCACCGTTGCTGTATCAATACTAAGCGACAGCTGAGTAATCAGACGCTAGGGTGCACCCGAAATGTCACCCTATGGTAGTTCTAAAACTAACGCGCGCCTGTTCAGCCTCAAAGCTAGAATTGTTCCTACGCCACATGGGGGCTTGGCTTACTTACCCTCAAGTCCGCCACTTTCGATTCACCATGGCTAACACTTACTAAGGCAGGATTTGAAAATGTGATATCGTGTTACGCGTCTTTGCTGTTACTTTGGGTTAAACAAGACTTGAGTACCACCTATCAATCGACAAGACTTCCACATGTCTGGACTCTACGCTTTTTACCATGGCCGGTGACATCGGCGGAGATGAGGGGGAGGATGAGCGAGCGCTGGAGCTCGAGACTGTCGCGGCCATATATCCAGAGCTCAGAACTGACCTTGCAGGTTTAGGTCCGTTCTCAGCTTCAATTGATGTGGCTGTAGAGCCTCTTGTACCTATACACATTCGATTCCCTGAAGCTGACGGCGTACCACCGCCTGGGCAGCTTACCCCACCGGACTCGACCAACGAGGGGGAGCAGGACCTTGAGCCTGTTGTGGAAGGGGAACGGACTGTCCATAGCGGCAATAGCAATTCTACTGGGCAGCAAACTCATCGACTGGCTCATTTGCCACCCTTGACACTTGACATCCTCCTCCCAGATGGGTACCCTACCACGAAACCTCCAATATTCCATGTCAGCTCTACATGGTTACCAGTCCAAAACTTGCAAAGATTACAAGAAGCCAGCCACTCGATTTGGGAGGAAATGGGTAGAGATCAGGTGGTCTTCTCATACATCGACCATCTACGCGAAGCGGCCGAGCAGGGCTTTGGTCTGGGACAAAACGAAGAGAACGTGTTGGAAGTTCCTTTGGATCTTAAGGTGGTACTCCTCGATTTCGATCTGAAGGCGAGGCGTGCCAAGTTCGAACAGGAAACGTTTGAATGCGGGATTTGTCTTGAACCCAAAAAAGGCGCAGTATGTCATAGATTAGACCTCTGCTCTCATGTATTTTGCATCGAATGCCTCCAAGACTTTTACAACAGCTTGATCAGTGAGGGGGACGTCGGTAACGTGAAATGTATGGCACCGGATTGTGGCGCAGTGTCAAAGAATCAAGACCAAGAGGACAAAACGCTTGAGCCTAGCGAGCTGCTGCAGATACCATTAGGTCAGGAAATGGTCCAAAGGTACATCAAGCTGAAGCGCAAGAAGCGCCTGGAGTCGGATCGTTCAACAGTGTGGTGTCCCCGAGCGTGGTGCCTTGGGCCATGCCGTTGTCCGAACAAGAAGCAAGATTCGCCCCCGCTTGATGACGAGGCTCAAGTCAACTCAGATAAATTGCCCCCTCCTGCAGAAAGGCTTGCTATCTGTGAGGACTGCGCCTTTGCATTTTGCAAGGTCTGCAAAGCAAGCTGGCATGGAGAGTATTTCGTCTGCTTTCCTCGAAATCGATTCGAGCTTACTGCTGAAGAGAAAGCATCGGAGGAGTATATGATGCTACACACCCAGCCTTGTCCTACGTGCGACGCGCGGGCACAAAAGACTCATGGTTGTAACCACATGATTTGCTTCAAATGTGATACCCATTTTTGCTATCTCTGTGGCCGCTATTTGGACAAGGGCAACCCTTATCAACATTACAATACAAACAAAAGCAGCTGCTACATGCGCCTATGGGAGCTCGAAGGGGGTGACGACGGAGATATTGGTTTGGGATTTGATGGAGGCGCGCATGTCGATTCCGATGACGACGATGATACGGATGATGGTGAAGATGGCCCTGGCCCTCTGTGGGAGCTTCCTCCTGTTGTGCAGGCCCCACCTGCAGTACCACCAAATCAGGCACCGGCCCAACCAGCTCATGCTCGGGGGGCTAACATTGCGCATAGACTCAACGATAGAGCTCCGGCAAACGCGCAGCGCAGAAGAGTCGCTCGGGGACCCGGCCTGCAGAGAGCTCTGCAGATGATTGAGAATGACGAGGAAGACGACTGGGATAGCGACGAGATGGAAGAGGCAGATGAAGAGCTCTTCAACTGGAATTGAGATTGGATTGGTTGCTGACTGCCATTCCGATTCAGCATCTTGCCTCTAAGCAAGCTTGCATCTTTGGGATCGGCGAAGGATTTTGTCACGTTCTCAGGAATGGCCTCTTGAGACTGACATTCTCCCTTCTTGGCGACGTAAGAGCCGCTAGGCTAGAGTCATTTGATACGCCGACTCTGTTCTTTCTTCAAGAACCTGACAGACTCTATGCACAAGCATAACGTTGTACATAATTTGCATAGCGTGCACCCTGCTCAGTGTCCATGCCTCATGAGACGAGACATCAACCATGTGACTATCACTCTATGTTTCACTTTGCTGTCTTTGGATGAACCTTCCTGCATCCCTTGCGCTCTCAAGTGCCAACTCCAACCAAAAAAAAAACGCTCTCGCGTCCGGCCCTTTTTGGATGGTATCTAATCATACCCCCCTCTCCGCATCATGCGGTATAGGCTCGCAAAATCTCAAGCCACCCATATTCATGCTCTCCTCCTCACCCTCCTGCCAGCACCTTCGTGGCCAACTGGACATATGTCTCGCGGGATTGATGCGCCGGTGCCGCTTCTTCCACAAGCCCCAGATAGCCATGAGAACGGTTATCGGAACAGCAATAGCGAAGCCGGCAACGTAGATGTGATACTTCATGATGGAAAATGCAGAGATGGTTTGTATGTGATTGTTGTAGTCGATGTGGAGAGGTAATATACTTTGGTTTACGGATCGCTGCGGGATGTTTGTGGAGTGCACGGCTGTGGGAGAATCTTGAGGTGCAAGATCGCTCTTCGAATTTCTCGAAAGGCGGAATTACTTAGATATGAGTCACGGATAGAACATAGAATTCCATTGTCCTTGCCTACTTGCTGGTATGACTCGAGCTCTCGAAAATCGCAGCCTCTTCACGGATTTTTTATTCAGCAAATTGTCACCCCGTCCAGACTCCTAACGTCTGTGGCAAGGTCCCTTTCCCTGCCATTCTGTACACAATCCTCGAATTGCAAAGTAGCATTCTCGCGACGTAGTGCGTCGTTTTCTTGACGTAGTCGATCAGCTTCGCGGGCAGCATGCTGAAGCCTGTTCCTCTTGGAATCCCTTCGTCTGGCGCAACAGTTGCAGCAATTCTCGAAAACATAAAAGGCATTGCCAGCCCCGATTAGGTGAAGGCAACAACGGATGAGAAGGATGAGGAGTATAAGCCCAAACGAGACGCCGATGACGATAGCTGCGATTATTGCTGGATGCATGGTTAAGGCTTTGGTAGGAATGTTGGTAAGGGTTGGTGTCATTGATGGAGGATTAGAATTCGTTCTTTTCCTGTTTCGAAAGGGATACTGGGTTGAGGAGCTTATGTGAAGGGCTTGATCAATTGTGCGATTCTCTCAGTAGGATGCGGGCTTTTGAATGTCTTAGTTCTATATAAAGGACGTGTTGCCCGAAGTGTGTGGAATAATATCTTGAGTCACACCAAGTCTACTTGTTACGATAATTTTGAGAACAATGGAAAGTCAAAAGCTTAGACGTATTTTTCACTTTCTGGACCCGCTACGGAAAGATGCTAGTGTATCTCCACTTGGCACCCCTTATAAGTCTTCAATTATATCGAAAATCGGATTGAGTGCCTTCGCTGCCGACACAATGGAGCAACCAGTCTATATGCACGCTAATATGACTTGATATTCAGAGATCACGATTTCACCGCATCTCTCCCAATGCAACAGATAGTCATGCCATCGAAGCTCGCAGCATCAGCCGCAGGATCCCACTCAGGTCCGGCTTGTTCCAAGTCGTTGATCGCTTTGCCATCCTCCTACCCTTGCCCTATGGGAGAGGCCAAAACTTCCAGTCCTAGCGGAGCAGCCCCTGTCTCCGTTGGATGACTCGTATTGGCACCGATCTCTTGATCTCTGGGCTCTCTCCTCCTTTTGCTGCACCCATTGCACCAGCCTTTGAACCAGTCGTTTGCCCAGCAGTAGCCGATGAGCCCGCAGAGTGAGATGAGGGCGGCGATCCCTCCTATGACACAGTACAATATATCAAGGGCGTGCCGAAGAGTCATTTTTGAACGGCTGAGTGGGGTGGGAAAGTTGTGTCTGATGAGCGTCTAGGGCGGGTGGCTCCTTTTGCGTATGCGGCTTTGAAAAGTGGAATTGCGATTGATGAGGAGAGTGGTGTACCCGATGTGAAGCAAGATCCAAGCTATGGTGTGCGTGGGCAGAAAATGATTCAAGTCTGGTGTCTATCTATTTTGTGTGTAGATAGTGTGGAAGATAAAGACATGAAAGTTGGGAGAGATAGTTTGAAGGACGGAGAAGAATGAAAGATGGACAAGTGAGTTAGTTAGCAGCTTGCAAAATTCCCACTCTAGTGGCAAAAAGCTGGCTGTGATTGATTCCTTGTGAGTCTTGATGGTAAGGCTAATGGGGAGAAGGATCTAGGGTACAGTACTTGGGCCTAGGTCGGTGCGGTACGACTCAGTCACTTCTTTCAGTAGTGAACTTTGACTGGAATTTATTACGCAGCAACAGATTCATACGCCTCGGTATGGGAAGTATTTGAACAGATCGGTATCAAGCCAGCATTCCCGGTCTATCTAAGATAGTATGGGAGAGTTGCACCTTCAACATCCACCATGTTCTCCCCAATCCATCTTCTGTCCATCCTCTAGCCTTGCGAGGCTTTATACAAATTCAGCCGCGCTGACCGGCTGATCCGACTCCGCCTTGTGTGTTCTCCCACTGTCCACACCCAAAACCCTGCCATCTCCGCTCCGACCGGTATGGAGTAGTTCATACTCGTGTCTCACTGCTGTGTTGTCCTGATGTGAGGGACTTGACTGCTTCCTCTTCCTCCAAATGCAGCAATTCCAGAACTTGCTACCTCTGCGCTGGGATTGATTTTCGTAGATCGCGATAACGCCCGTGCAAATGATCGCAATCCATATCAAGCTCAATAAGATGGTGAGGATGATGAACGGTGTGACCTCTAAGGCGATCCAGAGGTATAACAACCAGTCAAGGCCCGTTGATTTATTGGAACCTTCAAGGTTGTTGCTACCATATGAATCATCAGACTGCCTGAGCAGATGTAGATGTACTGGCATGATCGTGGTGGGCAGAAGTGTAGCTTTGTATTTGTGGGATGTTCGGGTAGCGGAATCTTAAAGGATCTTCTTTGATAATAATTTCGGTGCGTCTGGAGGATCAAATAGTATTGCCTTCTGTTTTTGAAGTCTTGTGGTGGGCGAAATATCAAGGCTTTTTGTAATGATGGTTATGGAGAGTATGCATGATCAGATATAAGGAAATCATCTATCATAGCGAAAGATGTAAGTTGCGTTCACCGATCGAAGGCGTGTTCTTGGGCACAGTTGCCTGAATCTCTGAAAGAACGAAAATAGCTCATACGTTAGCTGCAGTGAGTGAAAGTTTCTGTGAGTCTTACCCCTGTCACGAAGGCCTGTACGATATGGGTCATGGTTACACAGTCTCGTATTGCCCCACATCTCGCCCCACATACCAAAATTGTCAAGATGAGCCAGGCAATGTTGTCCGCCCTTTGATCCAGCACACCGTTGCATGACCCTGTCTGACTGGCCTGCTCTCGCAGATCTCGCAAAGTTCTTCCCCTTCTTCGCCAATGTCAACGGGCATCAGCGGTAGCCTATGCTCTTCGAATACAACCGCCGTTCGTTGGTCCGGAACTTCTGCTTGGTTCTTACGTGTTCTGCAGCAGATTCTGGTCCAAAATCTAGCTCCGCCACTTGATTGATTGCTGTAGGAGCGGCATGTGTAGTAGACACCAATCGGGCCAAAAGTTGCGAGTAAAGCAAGGAGAGTGCACAAGATGATTATATGGTATGGCATTTTTGGTAGCTTTTCTTGAGATTCGGTAGAGATGGATGTTGACGGGGAAAGCTTAATTTTGGACTTGAGGAATAGATATAAAATTTGGTCTGATACAGGGCAAAGAGAAACGTGATTGATAATTGCCTTATTGGATGAGAATTATGATAGACTTGAGTAATTTTGAAGTTGGAAATGGAAATGCATATATAACTAATGGAACGCTCGTGTCAAGACTTTGACTTTCACTTTCATGAAACATCTGAGATCCAAGGCAATAGAAGAGTCATGACACAGAGATTGATCATCGTAACACCCAAGTAGTGAATTAGATAAATGGTGTCAGTCTCACCCCGCCTCCCCGCGCCTTCCATCCAAATCGCACGCAATTGAATGCTTGTGGCGCGATTACTCCCCATCGCAATCCATCCAGGCCAATGATGAGGAGAAGAAAACCGCCAGAGTGCTATGCCATCGAGCTCTCCTCCTGTACTCCTTCAAGATCCCCCAAATTCCGACTCGTCCACTCCTTATAGCTCTCCCCCCTATGATCACAAATCGCGAAGGATCATGTATTCGAAAAAAATCTCGCACAGCAAGCTGCAGAAAGCGACCAATAGTTGTGGAATAGGCCCAAGGCGTGGCACGTAGGCTATAACGGCCAGACAAGATAGGACAACCAAGAGAAAACGTACGTCGAGATGCCCACGCATTGTCCGGGGCTTGTGACCATGAGGTCGGATCTGATTCTGCTCTTTGTTGTTGTTTGCTGGATATCAGAGGATAGGAGCGTGCTTTTGTTCTTGGCCTTCTGATCGAAAACGGGATAGATGTTTGCGAGAATGGATATTTTGTTGGTGGTCTGCGAACAGGAAACGGGGTAGGTGATTACAAGACTGACATATCACCTGCAAAATATGGAATCACGGAAGTTGAAGCTGGGATAAAGCTAATTTGTCAGCAGAAATTATTCCAGCGTCACTCGAGAAATGAACGGCAACCGTAACCAAGTAAGGAAATTGATCGCGGCTTCACCGAAGTCACTGCCGGTTGACTCAGTACGCATTTCTACGACCTTGAAAATAGTAGGGAACACCCATCCTACTAGCAAGGATTGTTAGAGAGGTACCGGGGCTATTATGAAGCTCTGCATGAGTTGGCGTGGCAGCTCGCGTGAAGAACTACTTTGACTTAGGGAGAATGCTGGCTTCTAGCTCAGCACCCAGATTCTCAAGCTGTTCACCAAAGCACCAGGATCACCCAATATTCCTTGAACTTACACCATGACTCAAGCATCCACCAGCTATCAATCATGCTTTTTGCATCCTCGGCTCCCAAACCCTCCTAGCAACATGGAAGATCTACTCCGTCATACAGACAACACTTCAAACAGCGTGGGAAGCAGCAAATGCCCTTCCAGAGGTATCCAGCACATGTTACACAAAGATTCTCTTCGAGTAAGTCAGTATCCCATCGAGATTGCCGCAGCATAGACATATAAGAAATCCATACCAGCACTCCTTGAAGCTATCACCCCCGTGTCTACGTCTCAGTCTCTCCTCCGTATTGGAGGAATCTTTTGGGTTATGGTCCTACTCGTGGGAGGCGTATCCAGTCCTCCGTAGACCATGAATGGTTCTGTAGTGTAGCGTGCTGGACGATCTGCCTGGGATTGGCTCATGTTGATCGATGCGTAGATCGAGAAGGCGATTGGATGCTCTATGCTGTTTGAGATTCGCTTTGGATGGCAAAAAATCGGTCGGCGCCTTGAAGGTGGGACCAAGACTCGATTGGAGTTCGTAAGCGGTTGGGTGCTGGGTACCATAAGAATGAGAAGGTCCAGTGTGAGTAAGAATTTGCTTTGATTCTAGGAGAGAGGATGTCTAGAAGCGATATTTCAAATTGGAAGGAGGTCCCAAAAAAGCACATCGATGCACCCTCCTATTGAATAGGTATTTGGCACAAGCTGAACGCCGCCCGGCCAGACGTGTTTCCCGTGATTGAACCAGGGTCAAGGCCCATGCACTTGACATGATATCCCAGTCAACGAGAATCCCCAGTCTCGTAAACCAATGACCCCCGCTCTGAGTCACCCCAAAAACTCGTAATGAGGTACGCCACATCGTTTCGAAATGATCTTAGAACAAAGGATCAGGCACCCGACCATACATCCATCCACCGAACCACGGAAACAAAGCCGATCATGATTCTAATCACTGTTACAGACACTTTTCGACGTTCATAATAAGTGAGTCATTCCTTGTGGAGAACCAAGCAATTGAAAGATGATGGAAACATAATGGCTTGCATTGGGTAGATCAACCCGGAAGAAACAACCCTCTACCCTGAAATCCGACAATCTCCCCCGCGCACAAACCCTTCTTCGAATCCGATCGTGGCGATTCAATAACAGCCATCACATCCAGAACAAGCACAGAGTAGAGTAGCCCCACCTGAGCCTGAGCCCCCATTACAGCTACCTTGGTCACAAGGATTACCACTACCAGCGCAACCTTGCTGGGCGACGGTTTCGCACCATTCGCCGCAACAGCAGGGACAGCAAAATCCACAGATACAGAGGAAATCACGACCGATACCCAAGATGATCTCACGGCATGTTGACATGGCGTTGTTTATTTTGGTGTTGTTTTCATCGTCAGGTGGTGGGGTGGGAGTTTCGTAGTCCATGGCCGGATTCGCTTCGTATTGGGCGCATGGTAGGGTAGGAATCTGGCAATCTGTTGCCCGGTTTGGATCGTGTTGATGCAGGGCAATGGGGGTCTCGTCCATCACGAAAGTTGTGATGCGACCTTCTGGGCGGTGTGATTTTAAAGCTGATTTGGGATTACGAAGGTTTTTGGGCAGATGGATTTGCTTGCGCAGTGTGCTTGTGGATCGTGAAGAAGTTATGAGCTGGACAGGATAATGACACAAGACTTGAGTTGAAGTGTAGTGTCCCGAGTGGGATAGTGATAAAAGGTGGGTAGCACAACTTGTGGAACTCAAAGGCAGGTGAGCGCAGCCTCTAATCCTGTGGGCATTTTCTTCGAGCGGACGTGAATCGTGGCTTTCTTTCACAATGCGTCAGATACGCTATGACTCTTCGATCAGGGTGAAATTATCGCCATTTTTTAGAACAGAGTCATACGTGATGAAAGCTTTTTAATGAGACATGCCCCACCGTCAGGTAGAACAGGGGAGGGTTCTCGCTGTGTTCCCTACGCCTGGCCAATGAAAAAGACTGACTCCTCGCCAGGGTCTCTACGGGACGTAAGACCATGTGTAAGACAGTGACAGTCTCCTTCCTCTCCAGACCGCCTCGCCGTGCGCTATTGATAACACCAAGTCCCATATCATGGCTTGTCCTTTCACTCGCAGTATCCAGAATTAGAATTCCTACCACCACAACCTCCGCAACCACAGCCTCCACCATGATAGCCTCCACAATCATGGCTCACTGCGGCAGAAAACGTACGCCTCGAAGATCGCGATGGCCGAGAGAGCGAGGTACCCTACGATGCAGTCCCACCAAAAGCTTCCTTCCTCTACTCTTACAGTCTCCATCGAGTCAGGCTGGGACTCAAGTTCTCCCAAGTTCATTTCTGGATTTGTTGCGTAATGATGTAAAAGAACAGTGGAGTGTTGGTTTGAACTTCTTCCAACGCTGCCCATTGAGAGGAAGATACAACGCGAGCGTAATTGGGACCAGATTGGGTAGACTCAGAGGGACAAGGTACCCTGGGAGTTATCATTATCTTGAGGCCATTTTGACAAATATTGATGGGACGAATTGAAAATTGCAGTACAGAGAAGCTTACCCATTATTCAAGAGAATGGTGAGGTCACTAGTCTAAGACGCGTGTCGCGAGTAGTTTGTAGAGGATGCTTAGGAAGACTAAATCTTGGATGAAGATGCATTGGAGAACGATGTGATTTCAATATGCTGTCAATTTTCGGACTGCGTCATTAGCAAGCCCCTCGGGCATATGTGTCATACCTTAATCTCCTTTCGAAGTGAGACATCGAATGACTCATTAAGATATAGATGGAGGCGATTAAGATGGGTCATGGAGGGTAGTGATACGTGTCTGCTGCTTCAGAATGGGAGCCAAGACTGGGTCATCTTGAGCAAAAATGACTTAACTTCAGACAATACTCTAATATTAGTAATCTTTACCCTCGCTCCAGATCAGACAGCTTGTAAGATGGTAAATCTAAATCGATCCATTTTTACGGCAGTCGCTAGGTAGCTCGTCTTGTATAGCCGTGTCTAGAGTAATTTACTCAGCGGGAGTGGTTATGTCATAGTATATAGGCGTTATAGGCGGGAGAATCTTAGGGTAGAGATTTAGAATTGAACTATACGGTGCGCCGGCATCAAAGAGTGTAGCGATAGACAGTAATCTTAGTACTAATATTAGTGTAGAATTCAGCCTCACGAGCTTCGCCGCCGGCGTTTTGGACCGTCGAGACAGTGTCGAGGTACTTTTCGTTATTATCGATTCAGAGGAAATAGCGGGATTGTTTATCAACGCCGCTGGAGATATAATCTTTGATCTACAGCTTAGCCAAGGGTACTCCATAGGATGCTTGGTCGAATCCGTGGTCGTTGAAGTAGGGAGTCGAGGTTTCATTGAGATTGGGAAACGCTATTGTGCCGTCGAATGTGGTGCCAACATCGCTGCCGCCCCAACTATTTGTCATCTCGCAGTCAGTATCGCCTTTCAAAGATGTGTGAGGAGTCATGAGATACTTTTAAGGAGCATGTGGTGTGGAAGATTCTGTGCTTAACGCCTTAGTCGCCACCGGACTTGTTCGCTTCTAGATAGGATGATATCAACGTGGTCGATGGTATATCATACCATTCCATATATCATGATATCATGGTATGATACGGCTTTTTTCCTTGATGATATAGTATGATATGAGGTTCCAACGGTATGATATGATATAATATCGATTCCTAGTGGTATGATATATATCATAATATAAGTGGTATATTGCTATGTTGCTGGATAAGGCTGAAGGGACCCCTACCCCCCCCCTACGGGCAAGGCGGAGCTAGGGCCGACTACTATTTTAGGTAGGGCTATACCCTGAAAGACTTAGTCATCATAGATTTTATACTATCATGATATATCATATCACCATGATATTTGCGATATCAGGTGGTATGATATCACTTTTATGTGATATAGTTGGTATGAGGGCTGGAATGGTATGATATCACCCAAATATCATACTATATATACCATCGACCGCCTTGGTGTCACAATGCAGAAGACTTTTCGCTCGAAAGGAGATGACAGTGTTAGGAAGTCACTAGTAAGACTGGGGTTGCTCGCCCCACACGCTTGGTTTTGGATTGGCGGGAACCCACTTTGAAGCGAGAGAGCTCCAAAATAGCACATCACCATATCTACGCCTAGGTTCTCATTGGCCTTGAAAACATACATGACAATCTTAACGGGTTTTGGCGATGAAAACTGTCAGTCTTGAGCCCGGTACGGAGTATTCCTTTACGCTATAGAGCGATGGACTTTCGATCTAGTACCCAGTCCTGATTACCAGACTGAGAGACTTCCTGTTTACGAAGCAGAAAGTGCTTGGGAAGCTCTCCGATTCGAAATATGACGATTTCATCATAAAGCGCGTGACAGGATTATCATATTGTCCAGAGCTAAGGTCATCTTCAAGTTTCTCGCTTCAGAGCCTATCTGTTTGGGGGTAAGTACCGTCTTTGAGCGGCGGCGGTCAAGCCATACCACGTTAACATCGTAAAAAAACATAATTAAATTATCCTTCAAATAGCCAAACTCAGGGTTTCCCTACCAATCATACTTGTCGCCTATGTAGGCCTTCAGCTATAAACGCTCACATCAGTGGATAGCTTGCCCTTGATGCCGAAAAATTTTTCATTGACATACTCTTTCACTCACGGGATTATGAGAAAGCTAAACCGCTTAGGTCGAATTTTGAAGGTCCTTTACTGCTTGAGTAAAGGCTTCCAGGATCTCGTCTAATGCCAGATCTCAAAGAGTTCTATGATATAGAGTGTCAAATAAAGATCGTGCAGGCTCCTGGGCTCCCGTGCTGCCCCATTCATTGCGGTCTTCAAGCGAACAGGAGGAAACTGTGGCTGTTAATTTTACCACCCGAGCAAGGCTCAAGCAGCAGATCACACAAAGTACCGGTGGACGACAGTGACGCAGAGCGGCTAACAACGAGCTGAACGGAATGGAATTGCCATGCCTTGGTTATCTACGGTAATGATGCTGTTTGGGAATATATTCCTGAGTGCAACAGTCTTCTCCTGCCGACATCCTCACCTCACGTATCGCTGTGGAAACAGTGCTCAGCCCGAGAAATCAAATGGGTCCCGTTATAAGAAATCGATCGCCGCCTTTCCGCACACAACAGAAAAGTCTCAACTAATCTTGAGCATTTGCCTTTCGTTAATGCACCAAGCCAAAGCAATATGGTCCCAGTAAAAGGTCTGTCTCTTTTAAAGCGCAGTGTAGGTCAACTTTCAACTGTTTTCATTCGTCCGCATCCTACTACGTCCTGGGATATCTAACAAAGCACTGGTAAGATACGAGCTGACAGCTCCAGCTCACAGGAAGACTAATAGCTTGCCATAAGTTTTCGAGTGGAGTCGACTGCAATACTCTGCTGCTACGTTTGACCCAAGATATGTTTGCGACATGAGAGATCTTGCTAAGATTGGAGGCTAATAGAAATGACGGTGTTTAGCCAGCATGTTGATATCAAGAGGGTCCTGACGAAGCAAGTGGAAAATATGAAAGCCTTAATTGGGCATCAGCTAAGTACTTCGCACCGTTTGGAGAGCGAAGTGATCATTGACTGCAGATAGTTCGCATTCGCATACAGTCGTAAGCCATTTCCAAGGAACTTGGCGAGGGTATACTCTCAATAAATCACGGTCGATCCAATGATTGTCTCAAAAAAACGGATATCTCCAAACAACTGAGAGCGTTTGAAGGCACGAGTATAATCTCTCCGTCCACACACAAGTCAGTCCACAAGTACATAGGAATAGATTTTACCAGCAGCTATCTCTCCAACCAAAATAGTGCAAGAAGGTCTAGACTATTGCCGGAGTCTCGCTATACCCTACATCGTTCTAGTCTCTGACAGATAGTATCACTTCCTTACAAATATCCGTCAGATCAAAGTGTTCTATATGCCGAACCTCTTTTCACTCTTTTTAATGCTCTGTAACCCTGTCATATCCGTCTCGATAAGCGAATATCGAGGTGAGGCGACAAGCATTCGGCTCTCGTAATCAGCGACATTATCTTCAATCTCCAAGGCATAACCAGTCACTCGTCTGGTGACCAGGCGTAAGCTCTCGAACGACGGAAGATCTCATTGTGGCCCGTATCTACTTATGTAGAAATGTCTGCCATACCCACAGCTGACGCATTTTTCTGAGCAGACAGGGCACCTTTCTTTCCCAGTTTCAGAATCCTTGACCAATCTTTCACCACAATGCATGCACGTCAACTCCCATGTGAGAACCCAGTGGTCTCGGCCCAACGACTGAGCCCACAGTTCTTGCTGCGAATCACGATACTTTGGCGAGTAGCAAAGCCGCTTTGGAAAATGAAGCCAGCAGTAGCGAAGACACGGTGGAAAGTTAGACTTTGTCATACCCAAATTCTCGATCTCGTATCCGATGCTGGATCCTGGCATTTCAAACATCTCGCGGGCATGCTTTCTTTTACAGAAAGCACATGCTAAGGTCTTAGGCAAATCTGCGCCCTTGTTGATGAGGTCTCTCTCCAGGCGAATGATGACATGCCATGTGGCACAAGAATCGAGGTCGCATTTCTTGACAGAGACCTTAGTATTGAAGAATTTGCAGCTCAACTTAAGGCAAACCAATGTTGGAACGTATAGTTTCTCAAGGATGCGATCCAATAGCTGAGACGGCAATCTCTGCAGTGGGCAAGTCACATGGGTAGTCTCGATTTTCTCGTTCAGCGTTGATGATCTCGAACCGACTTCTTGGAGAAGCCCATCAGACTTGGTGCGTACAAGTTTCTCCTGCGATTGGCTATATTTCGAATTCTTTTGCAGCGGTTTGAGGCCCTTTCCACGTAGAAGTGCCATGGTCTTTTCTCTAAATGTCTTCATCATGGAAATCGTATTCGAACTTGCTCTGGGATGAAAAATCTGGTCGAGCGGTTTGAGTCGAGTAATATCAGCTCTCTATATCTTTGTGCCAATAGGAATTGGCTGAAGTCAAAGGTTTTCGAAGATTTAGGCACATGATCGGATATCTGCGGAGTGCTTTTGACGTTTTCATATTAAGCCATGATGCTTGGCGAAGAGAAAGTTTTTCGTTTGCAAGGCGGAGGTATAATGCCTAGATCAAGATGGTGCCAAGTCAGGACTTGAGTTATATAGCCCAATCAGTGGGATAACAAACCCAAGACGAACCTAGCAACTCCTCTTACGGGTACTGCTATATGCTCACACCTTCGTAGCTTGGTATGATATTAATGACTTATTCTGAGCTTCGAAAATGTACAACGGCTTGCGGCTACTTATTCCGCTGCTAGTAGACAACGAGTCTAGAGCGGCGATGGGCAGCTCTCCATTGACGAGATGTCGGGGTAAGTGACATTTGAATGCTATATGGAGCTTTAAGCCTAAAAGGTGTGTTCGGTGTAGGTATATAATCATTATGAGACGGTGTGGTACAGAAAAGGGTTCCACTTCAGATGCAAATGTTCATGGACTGATCAGGAACTAGACTTGATTTATGCAAACGTTTTAGATCTAACTTGTTGACACCAACTTAGACGAATTACTCGCATGATTCCAGTCTTACATCTTAAACAACTTGTTAAGATCCAACTTCAGTATGATGTTATCATTGGGACTGTCGGGTTGTGAGGTAAATCATTCAATTCGTAAATATTCATACCTGCGATGATACTATTCTGAAAAATTTCTTCGTACTGAATTTCTGTGGCCAGGTTCATCCTATCATGAGCTCGTCAATGCAAAAAGATGGAGCCCGCTAAAGCAATGCCATTCCCCAGCACGCAGTACGCCAAGCAGATAGCCAGCCACAATCCTTAACACTCATACCGCAATGCCAATTCCTCAAGCTCCGTTCACGAGGCTCTGGTTGATTTTGGGCATTGGTGGTGGTGGACCATCTTCATCCTCATCCATAGCCTCCAGCTCCTCGGCCGAATGCCCAAGCAGTCCTTTCACATCCTTCATCTCGTAATGCTTCTTCCTCATCTCTTCGAAGTCCTTGTGTCTTACGATTCCGTCATGGCCTTTGCCATCAGGCGCTTCTGGGTCCACCACGACGGTCTTCTCGCCCTTTACACTTCCACTCCTGGCTAGCCCACCGGCCTCGCTACCACCGCTGCTGCTTCGTTGAATTCGGCCTTCGTCCCCTGTGGCACCTTCTCCCGCGAATTCTTCTTCTGGCTCTCCAATGTCTAGGCCAGGGATTTCTGCTTCTCGAGTTCGCTGCGATGGTTGTCCCTCACGGAATTTATCTAGTTCATCGACGACGAGGCCTTGGGCATCAAGGGTACGCATCTCATCTTCGTCTTCGTCTGGCTCGTATCTCTTAGCATAAGGAGTTTTCGGCTCATCAATCTTCATTGTGCTACTCTTTTGCTGCTCCGTGAGATATAGATTCGCCTCGTCCCATTTCAAGCGCATGTTCTGTTCGGCTTCACTTTCGTCAAGGGCGGGGTTGGTTGATTGCCGGCGGGAGACCGAGGCACGGAGGTTTTGGGAGGAGTTACGTCGGTGACCCGCGTTCTGCATGGTGTTTTGAAGGGTGAGATCTGATTCTGTGGCTGGTTGGGCGGCTGCGGTTGGCGAGGTAGAGATGGCTTGTTCGTTGGAGAGGGAACTTGGGGGCATGCTGGGCCTGACGGGAGGAGAGCGGCGGAATGAGTTTTTAAGGATACCTGGGTGAATGGTCAATCTATGTTGGGATTTGAGTACGATGAAAGGGGGAACCATGTCACCTTTCGGCCGCTGAAGCGGTGATGAGGTGTTTGGCATGTTGGGTGGAGAGACTTGGGTCATGTTCGCGTAGGTGCGTGACGCAGAGTGGGGGATTTTGAACAGAGGTGTATCTCAATGAGGTCTATTTGAAAATCAAATCAGCTATACTCGATGGCCGCGATGAAGTGTAAGTGTACCTATCGGTATAGATATCGTGGATGCTGATTATGGGAGAGGAATGGGAGGTTGAAATAGAGTGGTGGTAGAGTTTGGAGAGATGGAAAGTCAAGTTGATCAAGTGCAGCTCGTCATGCCGAAAGTGAATCCGGGCTCCGGGCTCCGATCGTCAGCCCTATGCTAGTCTCTTTCGAGAGTAGCTTCAAGAGCGGGTCTTGTTCGTCTCAACTTTCTATGTCGAGCATTTCATGTTTCTTGCCCCGTCTACCAGTCTACTGTATGCTCATTGGGATCGAAAAATGGTAGGTTTGTTACGTGGCTCGCTGCAATTGCATCTTTCACAATGCTTGGCGATTCCCCCACGTCACAAATTCCATGCAGGTTAGCAAGCTAGGTACCTTAATAGCTATACTTCTTGCGGTTACAAGCCGAACGATCACTCGAGCCAACAGCGGTAATGTCACACTATGCACAGCAAGCAAGTCGTGCCGAGCACTTTGGTGGGGTTTCAGCTGAGGTTGCTTGCCCATCAAGACCGCGATACATGGATAGCAAGTTTCCAAAACTACGATAAGTTCAGCTTATTCCCGATATTTGTCTACAATTGTTGCGATGCCTCTCTTCGGTAGATCGGAGAAAAAACCTGAGAAGAGGGAAAGAACGGCCAGAGCTCGCACTCCAGAGCCTCCGCAACCCGCTGGAGCTGACGAGGAGAGGTTCGGTCTTTTTGAGCTATGGCCCAATACACCGCCAGGAGAGACCTCAAAGGTCATCACAGTGATGGACATCGTTGCTGTCCATGGCCTCGGAGGACATCCATACAAAACATGGACAGAAGGCCAAAGCCTATGGCTGCGGGACTTTCTTCCCAGAGCTGTCCCTGACGCGCGTGTTTTTACGTTTGGCTATAATTCTGCCGTCGCTTTCGGCGGCACTGCTTCCAAGATTGATGACTTTGCAACGGCTTTATTGGAGCGACTGCTCCAAAAGAGAAGGCAATACAAGGACAATGTTCGACCAGTCATATTCGTGAGTCACTTCCTCGGCTTTGTTATCCTGATCAGCGCTGCAATAAGAACTGGCGATGTATCTCTGAATCCGGGCACCAATCCCTCACTCACTCTTAACTCATTCTTTACTTACTGTATCCGGGCACCGATCCCTCACTCAAGTATGGAAGTGAAGAACGAGTGAGGGATCGGTGCCCGGCGGGCCGAGGGATGTATTCACCTCTTGCATAAAGTTCAAAGGTTCGACTCGCAATCATCTCCTGGACTTTCGACGTTGTTAATACTCTATAACTTCTATATATAAAGCTAAGGCCTCCGAAGGAGTAGAGTGGAAGGGGAGATTCTTTGAAGCCACCGCCTTGTTCCAACATTTCATTGAAAGAGTGTCTGATTGCAATGTCCTGCACAGGTCTGCCATTCTCTAGGTGGCATTGTCTTCAAAAGGGCCCTCATCATTGCGCATGCCCATGAAACGCGGTATGGTACGCTCAAGACGGCTATCAAGAGTGTCATGTTCATGGGAACGCCACATCGGGGTAGGTGATATACGTGCTTGAATCCAAATAGACTTGCAAGAGACGTTGCTAATTCCAGGCCTATGTAGGAGCCGATATCGCAACCTGGTCTAGATTTGTCAAACAGATCTCTAGGGTCCCAGGTCTTGGGGATATCCGTACAGATCTTCTGGATGACCTACGGCCAAAGTCAGAGTTACTTATGACTATATCCTCGGACTTCGTCGAAAGAGCAGCTGCCTTGACCATCTTTAGTATCTACGAGCGCAACTTCCTGCCCCACTGGGGAGATCTTGTCGTCGACAAAGACTCGGCGGTATTGAACCTGATGAACGAGACTCGAATGCCTGTGAATGCGGACCATCGCACGATGTGCAAGTTCTTGACATCCAGCTCTGAAGCATACGATACAGTATTTAGTTGTCTAGCGGAGCTGTCTGTATCTCCATTATCTAATCTTGGAAATAATAGCTAACGCAAACTAGAATCGACAAGGCCAAGGGCGAGGACGATTCGTGTACGTCTTCCGGCGGGGCTGGTAATCTCCAGATATTACCACGCACAGCTCTGACGACTCCGGGTGGGACTAGGGCTATCGAAGACGCGAGCCGATTTTATGAAATCCCTTCTACGATTCGATCATCGCAATATCCTCAATCAGGTCCCTAAGCCGTACACTGGGACATGTCAATGGATCATTCAGGATCCCGAGTTTCGGCGTTGGCGCCAGGCTCGTCCATCTAGTGACCTTGGGGCTCCAGATTTGTGTCGAGTGATTTTCATCTTTGGTATTCCTGGTGTGGGCAAGACTGTGATGAGTAGATATATTCTTACGTACCTGCGTGCCCTCAGGGTTCATCATCAGGATCCCCCAATTGTGGTGTATTTCTTCTGTGACGACAAAGATCCCAAAAGGCGCACGTCATTGAATCTCTTACGTTCACTACTGTTCCAGATATTGATATATGACAAGTCACTACTACGATACATCAGCGAAGAGGCTATGGAAGGTCACTTGGAGAAGCTTCGCGACCACTCCATGGAGTCAGACGAACAGCAGGACTTGTGGGACGCCCTATCAACTATTATACAGAGGTCTCGAGCGGCTCAATTTTGGATGGTCATAGACGCACTTGACGAGCTCGAGCCCGTCTCGCGCAGAGACGCTACCCGCCAAATAACGCGTATATTAGAAAAAGATACGGTAGGGCGCTTAAAAGTACTTTTCACAGACCGGCTGGAACCTCACTATGGCTTTCCGAATCCAGCAATTATCGAACTTGGAGCAAGCGCATCGCAGTCGGATGTCCGTAGCTATATCCGACAAAAGGTTGTCGAACTCAGTGAGGAGGTCTTGATAGAAGCGAAGTATAAGACTGCGATCGAAGATGAGATTGCCATGATGGCCAACGGAACTTTCCTACATGCAAGTTTGGCCTTTGCTAATTTCACACGTGGTGTGACAGAATGGACACCTCGTGTCATCAAGTCCCGTCTCAGTGATCTGAAAAGGTTACCTGCCAGTCTTGAGGCATACTATGCTGGCCTTCTTCGACATATACCCGCAGATTTTCATCACAAAGCCAAGAGGGCTTTTATCTGGGTCCTTGGCTCTGAGTCTAGGGCTCCGTTGACAATCAGTGAATTGCGGCATGCTGTCTCAGTGAATGAGACACAACACTCCTGGAGTGATCTTCAAGAAGACCTCGGTTACAATTTCGAGAGTATGTTTCAAGAAGCTTGTGGCTATTTATTGAAGGTAGACCAATCGGGATTTGTCACGTTCGCGCACCAAACTGTGAAAGAGCTCTTCGAGAACAGAAACAAGTGCGTGCGTGAAGTCGATGAAAAGGTCCTAAAGCGGTATCGTATCTCATCTAGGGATAAAGATCTAGAGATCATACCAACTTGCGTTACACTTCTCCGCTTCAAGGACTTTGACAAGGATAATATCAAAAGCTCTCTAGTCTCTAAAAAGATAATGCATGGTGAGGGATCTAGAGAGTTTGAAGGTAAGTCTTTTGTAGCTCATAATCTCCCTATCTACGACCTTTCGGGGGTTGCGAGACATGTTTCAAGAGTATCTTTTGGGTGGCATACCCTTCTAATGTGTCTCATCACTCCTGATACCTCCTTGAATGGCAATGCTGACGACGAAATGGCGAATAGGTTCGTACTTTTCGGATTCATTTTTCACTGTTTGGACCGACTTCGGGAGCTACAAAACATGCTCTGGGAGCACTAGTCAGGATGAGCTCACAGATATCGTATAGATTTGGAAAGTGATTCCTGAAGCTATACTGATTCCGAGATTTGCATAGGGCCTATACTCGATTTTACCAAATCTTATCCTCTATTATCATATGCAATCAGATACTGGAATCATTTTGACGACATTGCCAATGAAGAACACATCGCCAAAGCTCTCGAGCTCTTCGTCCAGTCTTTTCAGGGCAACTATTTCCGCCTGGCCGCGGGACCTTGGACTCAAAGTTCACGACGGGCTGTACCGGGCGCCTCGGGCCTGCTACCAATGGAGCTACCAGCCCTTCACTATTGCATACAGAGTGGTGACTTTCCAACCACAGTACAAAGCCTTATAGCGCATGGTGCAGACGTCAATCAAATGGACGATGATGACCTGACTCCACTTCATTGGGCCGGCGCTCGAGATAGCAAGGGTACTGTTGCCGCACTACTCAGTGTATCCCGACTCAACCTCAATAAAGGACTAAAGGGGAAGTCTCGTCCGATCCATACCGCCTTGGAATGGCTTTCGTCTTTCCGTGGAAAGGACGTGCCGGTCGAGATACCTTTCATGATTCTCAAAGATTCGCGGACTGATGTCAACGCTCCAGGAGTAACATATCTTGTTGTTGGAAGGTGAAGTTGTAGACTGACTTCTCATAGGTCTTCTCTGATACCCCCCTGCACATCTGTTTACGATATGGTGGCAAATACAAACCAATATCTGATTTTCTTCTCGATTTCCAAGACATCGACCTCAACGCGGAAGATGATGACGGGATTACGCCTTTCACCAAAGCTTTCAATCGGCCGGAACATGAGGACATCGTACTCAAGATGCTTAAAAATTCAAGCGTTAGAATCGGGTACCGAGCAAAGAAAGCACAAGCAGATCCACTATCAATGGCAGGCTTGTGGGACTGGGAGGCTGTGGAGACAGAGCTTATCAGCCGAGACGTTGACCTAGTCTTTGCTTTTGGCGACGACGGATTCAATTACCTAACAAGATTTGCATTCAACGGGCGTAGGTCCAAGGTCCTCCGATTATTGGAGCTGCTGAAAGGCCATGGCGATCGTCTGAGAGAATCTGTTGGGGAAGGTCCCGATGTCAGCGAGCACCAATTTGACGACTTGTCTGATACGTCGGGATACCGTCAGTATGGCATTAGCCGAATATTACCTGGATCGGACATTAACGATGATTGCCGCGTGTTCCACCACTTGTTACATCTCTGTGCTCAGCAAAATTGGTACGTCTTTTGGATATCTTTACCGCCTCTTAGCCCATGTATTTGAAGCTACAAGGCATTGTTTGATAGCGGAGACAGGCGTCCCACCCCTCCAATATACTCCTGCAGCAAAGTCTCGTGACATGATCTCGGTCCAAAAGTGCAAAGGCTGACTCTGGACTCTGACCAGGGAAGATGTTGCAAGTATTCTTGAGGAGCGCTTTGGCATTCACGGTCTGTCTAAAGGTGACCATGTTGGGCGCACGATGCTCCACTGGGCGGTTGAAAATTCTTGGGATTACGCGTTAAGAGACTTCAGTGACAAGCCTAGATCATGGCTCGACCATCAAGACAGAGACCGAATGACGGCACTACACCTAGCTTGTCAGCTCCAAAAAAGGGAGCTCGCCGAGCATCTCGTTGATTCGGGGGCAAGCTACCTGCTGAAAGACAAATATGGGAAGACACCTGGTCAGCCATATCTCCAATCAGTACATTACACAGCGCAAAGGCTTATAATTAAGCAGTACATCTTGCAGCAGAAATTGGCTGCCGGTCGATCATTCGGCTTTTCACAGATGAACCTACGCGAGAGTACGGGAGAGACAAGGAAGGGCGGTCCTTACTCCACTACTTAGTAATGTGGCAACCAGGATCACTGATCGAAGACTTCATCAGCAGGTGCGTCTCTTGAGGGCTTTTGCTTCTTTCTCCAGCCTTATAGCCAGGATAGCGAAAGCTCCTACGAGAGTGATAAGGGGCTATCTACCTCTCAACGCTTCCAAATTTATCTTGCAGCCCTCATTACGTCTGAGATAAAATTAGCTGACTCGGATATCTTGAATCAGCAAGCGCCCCCTCGTCGACGTTCTTGACAAAGCGAGGAGGACACCGCTATCTTATGCCGCTCTATACAACAATGACGAAGCAATGGAAGTATTACGCAGTCATAGGGCCAATATAAATATACTAGACAGCAATGGATCGACGCCTCTTCACCAAGCGCTCAAAGGCTCGGCGCATTCTGCTCAGCTACTCATCGACTGGGGCGCTGATTTGACGACACTCGACGGCTTTCACCAGACTTGCCTCCAGCTTGCCATCCGAAGTCAAAGAAGCGATAACATCCAACTCATGCTATCTTACATTAGCGAAGACAAAAACCATGGCAAAGGATGGGTCGCCGGTACCCAGGCCGCCAAGTACATGATCCGTAACAGGGACTTCTATGGCAAAACCGCACTCCATCGACTTTGCTCTGCCCATGACTTTAGCCGCGACTATACCTCTAAGCAAGCTGTTTTCACTTTTGTTCGCAGTTTGATTGAATTCGGTGCGGACGTCGATGCTCAGGTATGTGCACTCACGAAAACCCCCATCTCAACATGCTGGGTTCTGCCAGATAAGCCTGAGGATTGGGCGTGCAATCATACGCCCGCTGCTCTACTTAAAATTCGACCCTTGAATCACTGTTTCTATGTTAGGCGGTACTGATCTCTCCGCGCTCGTAGGACAATTTCGGTTATACACCCGCCCACATGGCTGCAATTGGCAACAATCTGTCCGCTATGGACTCCCTTCTTGACGCAGAACCGGATCTTTGCCTCCTTGACCACCACATGTGCACAGCATTGGACTGGGCACTAGCGCAAGGACAAACTGAGATGGCGGACATGATGCGAGAGGTTGGTGGTGTAGAGACTTCTAATTATATGGAGAAGCTTGGAGCATATCAGAGGACCACTTTACAGAAGGGGGAGGGAAAAACATATGACGTGAATCAGTGGGCGGTAGCGAGGACGGCGCTGGATTATAGAACAGGAAAGAGGTATATTGAGGCTTGGGGGGTGGAGCCTGGAAAGGGGGAAGAGGAATGGAGAGGGCCTTGATGTCCGTGGGACTCGATGATTTGAATCAGTGAGTGAAGATACATTATCTGAATTCGATCAAGTCAGTTCTAGGGTTAGATGCATGAGGCGAGAGTTGGAATACTCTATGCATACTTGCCCACTGCGCTCGATTGACAGCGTTGACCACTATCCTGTTCCACCAGGCCTCCTATTGGCTGGTCCATCTTCCTCGTGGCGAATGGTACGAGCTTTTCTTCGCAGTACCTCTTACATGCTAGAGGAAGTGCTAGAGGTTCTCGCGATTCCTCTGTTCTTAGTCCTCTTGCCAGGAGCATCAATGATTTCTTAGATACACTCGTTCATTTTGTTTCCACACAATCAACAGTCGTCTGTCGCTCACAATCAAGCTTGGAAGAATTAGCAGAAGCCCAATCATGTTAATGATTCTTTTCGTCTTGCGATTGTCCGTCATAGCGAGAGAGGCTCTCCTGTGTCGAAGTGGGGGCTATCTTGGTCTCTGTGATTGTTTGAAGGTACTATGGGTTCTTGACGTCTAGGGCTCTCCGCCGTGGCTTGAAGATGTGGACTTCTACAGCAGATTAGGGTTTAGACTTTATAGAATAATCAGTGCGCCGTCAAGTAGATGAGAGTTGCAAGATTGGACACAGATCGTGTAATAAAGCGGTATTTGACTGGGGTGCGTGAAGTTCAATTTTGTGGGCAGAATTATCTCTTTTGAGCCACTGCTCATGAAGTCACGCTAGGTGCTGCTTGAATCTACGCTTTCCCTTCTTAAAAGCCAACCCGATACCTGAGTACTTTGATTGTGAATTCCATTGCGTTTGCTATCTCCTTTCTTGATCTTAACCATCGATTCTTCTAATTACAAACATCATGCAACCTGTTCTGCTAACACGCCTCTCTTCTCTACCTCGTACTCTTCAAGCAATGCCAGGAGCTTCTCCGTTATATCTTTCACCTGCTGCGTTCTGGCATCATTGACAAGTTTCTTCAGCCCATCGGCCGCCGCCATCACTGCGCCATAGTCGCCGTATGGGGCCACAGCTTTGACAAATCGATTGTAGATAACCAACGTCTGGAGGTTCTTGTATTCAACGTTGAATTGGTTCAGCGGGATCACCGTTGTTGGCCGTGGTGGGATATTGTCAGAAAACAGCTTCTGCATAATTGGATCGTAGTTTGCGTCAAACCACAGGCTGCCAGCCTTCTTCGGAAGGGGAGTGCGTGAGGTGGTGGTGGTTGGTGCGTCTATATTGGCTCCTTCTTTCGATGCTTCGCGTACCTCTTCATTCGTCTCCTCGAAGTCGAGTCCATTCAACTTCACGCTTGGCTTCAGCACCTCTGGATCCGTGTCGATGTATGCCGATGCGATTATGCTTAGCGATTTGAGTGCAGGTAAATCTGCGCGTATAATTCGTGCCTGGTCAGTGTGGACGGCCGCTTGTCGAATGGGTGAGCTGAACATGGACGGGAAGTCATCGCTGCTGACTGGTGGCTCTAGGTTGCCACCTCCTTCATGGGGACCCTTGAATTTGATGTACTCTTTCTGATACTCAAAGAGTAAACCTTCGACATGGTTGTCCGTCACCCCTAATGTTCATAGACTCGTCAGAACCAAGAAAAGGATCAAAACATGAGGGACTCACATGTGCCTGATGGGGTTGCTGCCATGTACTCGATCTGGCGGGCGCCCCTTGCGATTGCCTCTTTATTCTTTGCCCACCCACGCCCCTGAGGATCTTCAAGGATTTTCGCGTACAACGCTTTACCACGTGCCTTCACAGTGTCTGTCACTATGTACTTGTTGTCCAATGGGACGATGGGTCCCAGGAACCCCTGCGACTCGAGTATAGCCACGCCGAGCTTCCAAAGTCTGCTGTCTTGTGAGAAGCACATGAACTCTTGAAAGGAGAAGATCCCCGCTCGGGTTATGTCTGTAAGAAATTGCGCTTCTAGATAGCGTCTTCTGCAATACTTCTCGAGCTCCTCCTTGGCAACATTGAATGGTGTGATGTCTTTTAAAGACACCGAACAAAAACCCTTGTACTTGTATGTCACCACGCGATCAATATTACATATTGCCTCGACTTGAGCTCCTTCGAGAGGGCCAGAGGCTGCCCGGGCAACTGGCACTCCAATGTATCGTGGTTTTTTCAGGAGAGTATCCAAGATATTTTTCACACTTTTCATTTCTTTGTCTCCGTAACCCTTCTCCAGGTTCTTCCTACGCCGTCTTTCGGCTTGGAAGGCGAGGACTGCGGGAGTTAGGGTGTGGCTTTCTGAGGGAGGCATGTTGATAGACTTGATCTATTAGCAAAGGACTCAAGGCTAGACAAGGTATGATAGACCAGTGAAATTTACAGACGTTAGTCGTGAGAGTACGAGAGATGCTTGCTGATGTGCGTAGTGCACTGCAGGAGATCGAGTTTCGGTATGTTTGGCCAAAGTATCTGGTACAGCTCGTTGAAGGATGAGATGAGGCAAGGAAGAATCAAAGACTTGATAGAAATTAGTGTTGGAGTGAGAAGTTGGTGTCACACGAGAGAATTCCGAATGACCCCTCTTCAGGTCATTCACTTTGTTGAAGATCACGTCTTGGTAGCCAATAAGAGATTGTTGCACCACGATCCTCTCACATGGATGAAAGCCTTCATGTGGTAATTGAGTCCTTTGATAGGTGAACCTCGTTTCTTCACTGGCCAGAAACACATGGGTTGCGTAGGAGCTTGGATTCACATGAACAGCAAACAATCTGATGCATCTGGCTCTGTGCTTCATAGTGGTGGTACCCGCTTGCGGGCCGGTAGAGGTAGCAATGGCGGAAAGACGAAGACGAAATTTATTTGCGCACGACATGTTCATGTCAAGGATCGGCGTCATCATGATCGAGCATTCCCCTGTCCAGGTCTTTGGTATAGACGGCGCCAAGAATTTAATCTGGACAAACGATTTTTATTGAGTAATTAGTAGGCGATGCTAGAAGTTTGGGCTATAAGACTGATGCATTTCATACCGAACATAGTGTTCGTGTGGCCATGATAGACGCAAACGTAAAGAATCAAGACAATTACCTGGCGAGATATCAAATCCGTTGGAGGTACCTGCTTGGGCGGTCACGGTATTTCTATTGATGTGGGCGGTCGGAACGACAATCCTGTCTCAACCGTGGTAATCTCGAACGCATTTAGTGACCAATTTTGGAAATGGTAGGGGCGTTTTCCCGAGATAAAATGAGAATCTTGCTTTAGGTGTTCGATATAAGACGGTCTCCGGTGCTACAGGCAGCCTCACAGCATGATTTCTAGCGACGTTAATTTCTCAAATTACACTGAACACGGCATTGTGGTCGAGCAAGACTATGAGAATGGATGCCCCGCTGGGATGCCAACGACAGGCATTCCGATCAGAGACCTCACCATTGAGAACATCACAGATGCATTTTTTTGTGTGCAAAAGGTATTTGTGATCTTTGTGCTCAGGCTAGCCGTATGGAATGGGCTTGGTCTGGTGTGTCTCTTACTACAGAAAAGTAAGCCACTTGGGAGAATGTGCCAAGTGGCCCGTTCGAGGGGTGATGAGCTTTTTGAGCGACAGTAGCTTGGAATCGCAGAAGGTACACGCCGGCTGGATTCAAGAATCAGGACCTCTGTGCTATCTTGTTTGTGTTCTTTCTTTGTACATATATCGGGCCACGAGCGCATTGCTCTTATCCATACGAGTACGAGAAAGAATATGTTATCCAAGGAATCTGTCGAGTGCTGGGTAACTACACACGCAATTCGTACATTGGCCCTACGGAGTACAAAGACCTCCTAAGAGAGTCAGATGAAATTTGAGACTGGTCTGGTGCTAGGCTCCTAGGGAACGGTGTCAGTCTCGATCTTCTTATGGTTAGCATGGCTGACTCATCACATCTTGGCAAGCCGATATTGTCCGGGTCCTCCAACCTCCTGAGGCTCCATCATCTAGCTCTACGGTTGCTCGACACATCAATAGGATTTCCACATCCTGTACCTTTGCAGAGACGTCAGATGGCCACCTATAGCCCATAAATTCGCTCGCCTTCGCAGCTTAAAGCCTCGAGCTAGAGCTGTCTCCGGCAGCTCAGCTGCGCCCTGAAAACGCCGATCATGGCTAGGTTGCAAGCTGGCAAGGCTGTAATGCCTGCTCACTTGAAGCAAGACCTCTATCCTCATCTTCAGCTACTACCCACTCATCTCAAGACTTATCGTTTACTAAGAGTAGGCTTTGATCCGCCTCCTACCTTAATACCGGAGTAAAAGGCGCGCATCAGTAAAGCACTGAGGATCCAACTTCGAGATGACATCCATCGGTAAATTCCTCGTTGCAGGCGTTGCTGCTACTCAGGAGTCTACTCTTGCTTTGGCCAACATCAATTTCGACTTCTCGCTGGTGAAAATGGAAGCGCCATTGGAATACCGTGGGCTTGGTACTGCTCTTTCAAGTAAGAGGAGGGCAGAAGCTGAAGAAGGATCTACACATATTACGGCCAGAAAGCTGGGCGCCCTGTTCGTGGATGATCTCCCAAACACTCCTAACTTAGCGCGGGCATACGGACTAAGAGTTTCGGAGATTGCTGAGAATCCTAAATATAATCCCAAAGGCAGCGCCGCTGATGGGCCCTTCGCGGAGCACGTAGGCGCAGATGGAACATCGATCTGGGCTGCAGCTACATCAGGTAGGGGAGCGCTGGCAGTCCATTTGCTGGCGTGCCTCCTTGCCCGTGTCTGGTCTGGGCCAGAAGCAATCTCCATTTGGAGTGAAATCATTGCAGCAAGAAAACAGCTGCTCCAGGAACAGATTCAAGAACAGCAGTTTCACATTAACGCTCTCACAGCTTGTCAAATCGACATTGGCAGGGAGAAAGTTTCCGAGTGGGATGCAAGTGCACGATCGGTATGACTCAAGCTCTTGGTTTACTAGATGAAATTTCGGCTCTTGTAGACTAGCCTCGTTATCTCATTATCTGGCTGATCAGCAATTTATACAGTGGCTTCGCACTGCGGACGCGGCTATGAATCTTCAGCAAACCCAATTGATGCTGATTCTCGAAAATGTTGACATGCCCATCACGAATAAACCTAGCGTCTACAATGAGGTCATGGATGTCTGGAAATCGTCTTTAAAGGTGGCGGAGAACCTGGTGACTGGCGTGGCTCAAAGTATTAAGAATGGAGAAGCTTTGCTGGGGCTTTGCGCTTGGCACCTGTATCCCGATATTTGCGCGATGGGTCAGAAGACCACTATGATCCGTCAAAAGGACAGCTTAATTCAAGAGGGAGGTCTAATGACAGTTGGTCTTCAAGCCCCCCGGGGCGCAGAAGATACTGGCATATCGTGGTCAATGCCTTTGTCCAGTCTACGGTTTTACGGAAAGCCAGTGAGGTCCAATTGTAATATCGGGTCCTCGACTACCAGAATCTCGTTCGACCGCTTTTCACAAATGGTCCTGGGGAGCATCTTGAGCACATGGTCAAACCGAGATTCACATCTAGATAAAGTCGCAAAGTTTATGAAGTTATTCGCTTCCGCCCTTCGAGCTCAGAACGGTGATGAGAATTTCCCGAGTTCATGGCCAAACCTATTATCACAGCTGTCTGATCAATACCTTGGCTCAAATACCCACGAGAAAAGCGAGACTTCTCGCTATGTTGCTCTTGGTAGGCGTCGCTGTGGCGCCTTTCTTGCTGAAGCGAATGAGCACCCCGGGAGTTGCTTTTCCTTGGGTGACCCTAATATCTATCTTCAATTAATCCAGCCGGAAGGAAGAATAAGGGCTCTGCGCCACATGGCTACAATCTATAATCACCCATTTGGGTTTGATAATGCTATCATACGTCTCGTTCATCCGCAAGACAGCTTCGGTTCTCGTATGGTCGAGTTTGCGACAATTGTCCCGCGACGAGCGCCTGGTTCTCGCAAGCCTCTGCATCGACGATGGATAGTACTTGTTGGGGAGGACTATACCCGCGGAAGACAACCCAAGCCTGAAGATCGCGCGGCAATTCAACGATCGATTTGGATCATGATTAATTCATGCGAGCCATGTGGGTTCATTAACAGCTCAATAATCGACATGAGTACATCGACAGTACCGGGCCAGGCGCCGTCATCTGCTGAAGCACGTCCGGATTTCTCTTGGAGGCATATGCATACGTCACAGGCGCAGATAGACTTCCAATGGCTAGTTGACAATTCGTCTTGGGCTGACGAGATCCTTTCACCGGAAAAAAGACTGATTGAATGGCAGACTGGCAGCTTAGGTTACGATTATGAAAATGAACAATATCGATTCGCTTATGGAAACAAGTCCTACGCAGCGGTCTATCAGCCAGCCCATCAATGGCGGCAGTACGATTTTACTCTGCCCATCGACTTCGTATTGAACGCTCTTGACACGCAAAAAATCGATTCTTCAAAACTATCCAGCCACTTTAAGTTTCTTACCAGCCCAATGTGGCAAAATGCGGATACGATTGAATACTTCCGCTCTTTGAAAGCCTTTGCGAGAGCTCACGAGGTATACGATTCATTGCCAGCGGCTGAGGTTGACCTCAAAGTGACCTCTGAACCACTCTGCCGTACTAAATGGGTCCAGAAATTCTTGTCGGCAAAGAACGTAAGGCCACGCTGTAGTAGTATGGTCGCAGACAAGAGCATATCTCTCGCTTGTGTGGGATTCTTCGATACCGGCTACATTGACATTGACCCAGATGATTTAGCCGAGGTCCTCGCAATTTCCTCCACAAACATGTTGTACGCCTCGGAGATGTTGTTTGGGGACCCGTTCCATACTAGTTCATCCCCTGTACTCCGTCAAATCATTGGTAACATAGGTAAACCTGGGCTAGCGTTGTTAGTCTCTCCTAAAGACACGATCTTGCGTGACGTTGAGCTGGGAACATGTAATCTCAACAATCATACAAGATTCGACGGTATTTTCGAGGACAGCTTTGCATCCACATCTCTACATCTATCACTCACAGGCTATGAACAGCCACTGAACAATGGACGCCACGGTGACCGGGATCAAGTAGCCGCTTACGTTGGAGCCGTGGTCTCCGCCTACGAAAAGGGACTTTGGGTAGCCGACCTTGATATATTTCATCTCTTCCTCAATATTGGACGAGGTTTCCCTAATGATTCACCCTTTCGGTATCTTCCAATGGAGTGCCGACATGGTCCAGAATCAAGGGAGGACTCGTCATTTTTCGATGACCTGACATCAATTGACAGCTGGTATGAATATCTCGATCGTCCCCGAAACGCAGCGATCATACGGGCAAGTAACAACTGGGTCGCACGGCTTGCGTTCGCTGCGATCCCCTTGCTGGCAAATGAAAAGCTTTTCATTGGTTCGAAAGAAATATGCTGGGCTTGTGCCAAAGGGATGGTCGAAAATGAGGGACTACACAATGACAACCAGCTATTCTTGTGCTAGCAACATGTCATGGCTTTTCCTGGAGAGTAATGGAGCATGAGTCGTGAACCAATGTTAGAGTCTGTTACCAAGAGCCTTTGTATCTTACCACGGAAAGAGTTTCTTTATTTGCCGGACATGTCCTTGGCTATAAGGCTTCATATTAGCAGCTCTCGAGGGCATGAATGGGTGACACTGTTGGATATTACCCATGTTTAGCTCGCATCACGATGGAATAGTATATCTAACTTCTTCCGTTTTCCCTCACTTCTAGCGCAAGCAGAATGGCTTAGTATCCTTCCCCGTCTGTGGAAGAATATTCATGCTCTGATCACCACGCGTTATCTATGTACAGCATCGAGTATGAGAAGGCGTCTGGTGATGCAACATTTAATGATCCTACTTCTGGCGTAAGGAATGAAGTATAATTTGTCTGATGGCCAATACCTTCGACGCCTTGGGTCACTTCGAAGCCATTCTTTGACATACTTGTACTTGTACTGTCATGGTGGCTCTTCGTCCGCGCGCTATACAACGAAGATTTCATTTTTATACGTGGATATAATTTAAGTCTGAGACCGTGTGAGCTAGCCTTGCTTTGTGAGATGTCTCCACCAACATTTGTATTTGATGTGTTGAATTTACATGCCTATCTTGGGGTCAAGCTGCCTATCCCCTTTGAGTCTGACTATTCCCTCGGTGCCTCCAGGGCCTAAGATTGTGTCAATACCTCCCTTCATAGGCTCTTGTGTCATAGATGTGTGGTAGGAACCGATATGTTTGAAACGAGGGCTCATTTAGCCTTATTCCCCGAATTGAACCCTTTTGACTTTTACTAGATTACGCTACACCCCTTACCCTGGAAATAAGGAAACCGATCGCTGTTATATACTCACCCATTCCTCCCAAATCGAAGCCTTCAGACTCATAGCTAGACATCTCGCTTCACAATCCTCACCGGCGGTATATACACCTTCCTCCCCTTCACCACATAAAACGCCGTCGCCCACAAAATAATACCCCCAAACATGACAACATTCCAATTCATCGTACCCGCCTGTACCGGCGTCGCCGTCGGAAAAAAGCAAAATATAAAAAACGGCACCAAAAACACTAAAGCAATAATATTGATTGCCATACCTGCGCGACCTAGGGACCAGCGCGCTGGGGGGAGGGGCTCTTTGCGGAGGCGCTTGGAGAGAATGCAGGAGATGGAGATGATGTAGGAAGCTAAGAGGGCGGAGATGGTGAGAGAGACGATGGCGTTGAGAGCGACGGAGGAGCCGAGGTTGATGAGGCTGATTACTACGCCGCAGAGGAAGGAGACGATG